>CBVK0101487602.1:0-11863 GCA_900067695.1 Picea abies
CTCTTCCGATCTCACCTGTGTTTTTCAAATTAATCGGTGATCATCTTATTTATTTGGTCTTGTATGTGGATGATATGAAACAACAAAGAGATTATCCAAGATGTGAAAACTTAGTTGTCCTCTAAATTTGACATGAAGGATCTTGGTGATGTGAAAACTTAGTTGTCCTCTAAATTTGACATGAAGGATCTTGGTGCTGCAAATTTCATTTTGGGCATGGAAATTAAAAGCGATCGAGAAAATATTAAACTCTAGTTAAATAAGAGAAAAATGTCGAGAAAATATTTTTAATATGCAGGAATTCAAACCGATCAAGGTTCCTATTCCAGTAGGTTTAAAGTTATATGTGGATCAATATCCCAAGACACATGAAGAGGAAGAGGACATGTCCCATGTTCCATATGCAAGTGCGATTGACAGTTTGATGTATGCAATGGTCTGTAATAGACTGTACATTGCACATGGAATGGGATTTTTGAGTAGGTACATTGCACATGGAATGGGAGCATTGGACAACAATAAAGAGGGTTTTCAGGGATTTGACTGACACTACCAATTATGGATTGTGCTACCAAGGAAGACCAGGATTGGACATAGTGTTGAAGATACATGGATTTTTGGATGCAATTTGGGCTGGAGATATGGATTGTAGAAGATATACAAGAGGGAATGTGTTTAACCTATTTGGAGCAACAATCAGTTGGATGAGAAAAAGATAGGTTGTAGTGGAATTCTCAACTACAGAGGTTGACTACATGGCAACCACTCATGCAATAAAGGAAGTAGTATGGATACATAGATTGTGTTTAGGTATTGGGTTGGCACAACAAACTATAATGATAGATTGTGATAGTCAAAGTGAAATATTATTGACAAAGAACACGACTTATCATTCAAAGACAATTCATATTGATGTTCAGTATCACTTTGTGAGAGACATGGTTGAAGACAAGAAGGTTTTGTTGATGAAGGTGGAAACTTTGGAGAATATTGCAGATTCATTTAAAAAATATGTGAGCACTGTGATGTTCTCTTAGTGTAGAGGATCTATGGGAATTCCTGCCCTAGATTGTTGGCTATGTAATCCTGTAACCCCCTATATGCAAAGAAAATAACAAGTGGGAGAATGTTGGGTATGTGTTATATTCTTTGTAAAATTTATCCCATGCATTATGCACTGATATGGGAGAAAATGGGGTCTTGGGAGTTTTTAGAACCCCCCCCGGTTAGGAGGGTTCGGGGGCGGGATCCCTTTAGAAAAAAAAATAACGATTTTTTGCATCCGTTTTTTGTGGTTTTTAGCACATGGTTTTTGCTGGTGGTTTTCTATTTTTTTTTAAGGAATTAAGGTTGTCAACTAATTCAGTTCAATGGATTAGGGGGTTGGATGTCGCAGGATCTTAGATGTATATTTTATTGTAAACAATGAATAAAATGATGAATATAAGGTTATAGGTGAGACTCTAAACAAGTTGTTGGTTTTCTTGGTTTGGGTTTCCAAGGTAAAAATATATGTGTAATATATGTTGTGTGCCATCATATATTTTCTACATTTTATTAATAATATGTTTGCAATAATTTATTGTACAAGGTTAAAATCTACACCAATAAATTATCCATAGTTCTTGACATACTAGATTTATAGCCTCCATTACTTGTTGATATCTTGTTGGGTCAGTGAATGATGGTGTGAACCACCAACGTCAACCCACGGTCACACAATTTTCAATAATTTGTCAGCAACTAACATTCAAGTTGATTATTTGGCCTTGAATCAACACAGACAAGCGCTCAAATTTCCTTTTTCTACAACATTTAATTGTGCTACATCATAGATAACTTTGCGTGGAAACACCACTACATGGATATACCTCTGTACGAAAGAATCCATGAACAAAAATGATGAGATCCGTTGCATAAAAATCTGCACATGGAACTCAACAAATTTTGTCCACACATGGTTACAAAAAATCAGCATCGTCAAACAGTGATGAAGTCATCCATAGACCTGAATTGATACCACAACATTCAAAAAGGTCAAAAAACTATACAAAGTAGTGAATAATTGAAGAGCTCTATGCAGACATTGGGCGCGCGTGTGCATGCACGGAACAAGAATGCAAAATTCGCGCACAGGTGCACGATGCATGACTATTAGTGCAAAAATCCACACACCTGCTAAACGACACATTTATGAGAATGGTTAGCCTCCCACCCACTTATGGTTCAGCTCCCAAGCTGATTTGACCCTCAAATCTGGACTGGATCTGATTGGTGGGCTGGTCAAAGACCTAGGAATGCCCTAAATGGCCTCTTTTCACACTACAAAGCAGCTAAACAATAACCCAAAGCAATGCTATAAAAAGCCATGAATGCACCTCATTTTCTCAAGGAATTCAAAGTAATGTTATGCTGCCTGTATTTCTTTGAGGACTCCATCCTTGTCAAGATCATATTGGCACCATTACATTGGACAATCCACCTCACCATTGAGTGGATTTGTAAAGAGTTATTTCATCACCATTTTCCATTTTTCTTTATTGTAATAAGAGCTAGCCAGTGAGGGTCCAAGAGCCTTCCCTTGGAGGAAGAAGGGACTCATAGTCCCCTTTCTTCTTGGTGCTTTGTTTTCACTAATAGGTCAACCTCAAACATTGGTGACATGGGTCTTTTGGTTCTTTTTGTTTCTATGTCCCTATGCTCATGAATTTAGTTGTTATTGCATTTCTTAGTTTAATTCTTAATTGTAGTCTTTTATTTTCTTTCCCTAACTCTTTTCTTCACAGCTGTCCTGCTCAGCAGACCCAACTGAGCTTGCAAGCACCTCTGTTTTTCTCACCAAGGTGACGAAAGAGGTGCAACAGATTGGCGACTCCACTGGGGAAAGGTATTAATTTCCTACCTCATTTAGGTTTTTCTTTCTCTTCTTTTAGTTTGTTTAACTTGTAGGTACACTAACAGGCCTAAGCCGACCTGCCAACCAGCCAATTCCAAGTTGAATTGAGAGAAATCCATCCGTATTTTTCATTCTCGGCCGTATGTCTTATATGTGTGGGTTTTTAGACCCACAGACACGCATCGTGCACCCATGCGCCTAACTCACGGTTCTGTTCTGTGCACATGGACCTATTAACTTGTCTCTGTTCGTGTGCATGCACTCTATGCATCTCTGTCTCCACTGAGACCTGCACATTTGTGAAAAAAATCACATTGTAAAGTTGTTGAGATGTGGGGAAGGCCATCTTCCTTCTTAAAAATGATGTCAAGCATGTTTTAAAGTTGCATCAAACTTAGTCCCCTCATCATATAAAGGGGCTAGTCAAAAAACACATAGGCACTTAGGAGGATAAAATCAATTTCCCTTCTTTGCTTTTTGCCACATGGATGGCTTGTTTTGACTCACAAAGATAAGTTGGAAATCATTTTTAATCACATTTAACTTACATTGGGACTAGAAGTTGAGTAACAATCACTTAGTATGCTCTCCTCTCGCGTCTCCAAGCGATCTTGAGAATCAGAAAAAGATTGTGAAACGATTTCATCTCCCTTAAAACAACATTAAAACCTTTAGGAGAGGACAAAAACCCTTCTTAGGACTCCTCTTAGTTTGCTTTTTTAAACACATCTTAATATTGTAACGGGCCCATACATGCCCACATGCTACAAAGATAGGGTAGTGTTTGAATTTTTACTTTCTTAGATCAAAACACTAGGGAAGTTTAAAGGTTTTGTAACGGGCCCATACATGCCCACATGATCAATCTAGGATAGTTTCAAATCTTTTCTTAGATTACATCACAATAGGGAGTTAAAGGGATAGTAACAGACCCACATGTCCACATGCTAGCTTCCTAGGGACTTTTGAATTACGCAAGGTTGTACCAAAGGCACTTAGTTAATTAGGTAATCAAACACTTGTAAGGACCAAGCGAAGTCCACATGCAGCAAGGTGACATCTAATTCACTAAAAATTGGCACACTTTCACTCACACACAAAAGTCACTTATCACTCACATATCTTCTTCTTGAAACGTAGAGGTCAAAGTAAGTTTCCTCCAAAGGGATTCTGAAAATACCCCACCCTTTTCTTGACGAGACTATCCACTCCCATTTTAAATCAACGAGGTTGGTTTGCACCCCCAAGCTCCCAAAACAACTACATCTAAAATCTTTCTAAAAACTCACTAAGTTTTCCTCCACAGGAGGTGCCAAAAGAAAATTTTTAGTCTAGGTAGGATTCGGGGATAGGCATCCAAATAACTCCCCATTATCTGGTTCTCACATTGTCAAAACATAGAGGTTGTCAAATAGGGAACTGAAAATCCTCCAAGTCAAGTGTTCCAATACCATAAGGTAGGGAGATACCCGTGAAGGGTTGAAGGCCGAGGTCCGGTTGTTCTGTGTGTCCCCCCTTGAGGCACCCACCTCTTGGACGGGATCCAGCCCGTGACCCATTTCCTAGGCCGAAAATCTAAATGCCGCACTTTGACCGAGGTACCTAGTAACCAACTTTAGGACATCTACCCAGGTGGAAATTGTGGGATGCAATTGCACCTTGATTGGATTTTGTGTGGCTATTGGGAAATATCACCAGCTCTTTCAGGATATGCCCCCTCTACCCCTCATTATAACCAATTATTTCATCCTTCACTAGTTTCTCTTCCAGTGACTTCAGACCCCACTATTGAGTACTATTGGAAGGTCTAGTGCTATTTGAGAGGAAGGACGTTACGTCTTCTAGGACACGAGCATTTTCTTTCTTTTTATTCCCCAAGCGGACAAAACACACTTACCCATATATATGATTCTTTTTCAAAAAACATGTTATGTATGATGCACATCTGATTACAGTTTGATTTGGATATATATATTGTGTACACATTCGACACAAAGGCTCTTGTTTCTATATTTCTCTCACAACTCTTTGCACACATTCACACAACTAGTATGACATCATAGGGGAACCATAGAACCCCCGTCGTTCACGACGCTTACTAAACCTCCCTCCTATATTAGGGGGAGTGTCTGGTCGTGCCTTCTCATCAGCACCTCCTTCACTCACTCCTATGAGTTCTACCATTTTAGGATCAACTTTGCTTGGCTCTACATTACTTGGGTCCACTTCCCAAGGTCACCCATTCACTCGCTCTCCTTTACACGGAAGCGGGAGACCCACTTCCTCTCAAGGAGGAAGCACCAAACCACCTATCCCCCCTCAAGGGTCAGGTTCACAACACACTATGGCCGGAGCTAATCCTCCCCCCACACTGCAAATGCCATATTTGGCCTCTCTCAACATACCAGATCTCAACAAACTCACCAATGATCCTATATTGCATGATCCCACATGGCCTGCAATGCCCACCAAACTACCTTCAAACATACCAAAGTTTGAAGGAAAGGTAGGCGATGACCCTGCCAACCATGTCATGAACTTTCACCTATGGTGCTCCTCCAATAGCATTATGGATGATTCCATCAGACTGTAATTATTTCAATGCACACTCACAGGCCCATCGGCTAAATGGTATGTCAAAGAAAAATCAGGGTCCCAGGCTACTTTTGAGTTGTTGGCCAAAGCATTCTTGACCTTATTCCAATTACCCATCCTCCATGACAATGGTCTAGAACTACTTTCTAATTTCAAAAAAACCTCAGCCACACACATCGCTGACCACATTCACGAGTGGTGTAGGCGACATAGTTTGTGAAAAGCAGGAACCACCAAGCAACAATGTCTCGACTGGTTTCTTAGATCACTTGTCTCTCTCCTCGGTAAGGATGTAGCTTCCACCTTCCCTTAATCCGAAGAGGAATCCATCAGTAAAGCCCAATAGTATGACCTCATTTATGCATAGTCAGAATACTTATACACTGTACTTCCTGATCTTCCAAAACCTGTGCCATTTGGCCAAGACAAACCTGGGATGTCTCACTCAGCAGACGGCCTAATTGGTGCCACCACTCACCACAGTCCACAACCCCAACCACCACTGATGTATGGAACACCTCAATACCTGCCAGCATACGGGGGAACTTCTTATTACCCCCCACCCCCTTATCAATGGCCATACCCTGTGGCTATACCTCCACCCATTAGTGGACCACCACCGGCACCTCCCATACATCCACCTATTCCAACAAGCAGTGGTACTCCCTCAACCTTAGCTTATAGTACTAGCGAAAGAACTACGCCTTCCTATGTACCTTATGGATCGATACCACCACAGAATCTGTACTTCCCATTTTCGGCTCCTCCACAACCCATGGCTCCCCCACATCCTCATGCGGGGGTGAATTTTGTTCAACCCTCTGCTGCTCAGCAATACCAAAGTTTTGAACAGTTGAATACAACTAATACAACCCATCCATCGAACAATGCCAATAAGAAAGGATGGAACATAAATAACAACAACCTAGGTCAAGGCGGGAATCAACCCCCACAACACCAACCCCTTGGGGGCAACCAAAACCAAGGAAACCAAAACCCCCAAGGGGGAAATAATAATAAACGCCAAGGGAGAAATAATAACAATGTTAAAACCATCTTCCCGTGTGCCCTTTTTGGTGAGTTCGGTCATTACACTCATCATTTCCCCCAGATCGTTGATTTCAAACGATTGAAAGACTCTGGTAGTCTTCCCTATTCTCCTGCGCCGCCTGCCCCTCAGTAGGCACCACAAAAATATGTACAACAACCTCCTCCCGCCGTGCTACAAAATCCTATTCTACATCAGGGTGTAATCAACACCCAACAAGACACCCAACATCCCCCACCTCAGACGGGACAATACCTCAACCCCAACAATCCAGCAGATCGCACAATTCTCCTCACAAGTGAGGAAGAAATCCTTCTGCAAACACGTAGTCGTCAGTATCATGCACCCACTAAGTCTCCTCCCATCCCTCTAGAGACAAACCCTACACTGACGGGACCCCCATTGGTTATCCCTCGCCCTTCTGCCGAACCACTGCTTCGCATCCCTCGCATCTGCTTGCACAAGAATGTCCACAACCCATATGCTAGGGAAACTCATAAATATAGTTTGGTAGATGACTTAGCACAATCCCTGGCTACCATGTCAGTCTTGGAAGTCCTCCAGACTTGTCCTACTCAGCGGAAATGATTAATTTCCGCCCTGGGGGCAGTCAACCCTGCAGATACCCGACTCATCACCTTTGATCTTGACGGGGGAGAACCTCGTCTCCCCGCCTTGATTTCTTTTCAAATACCAATGAAAATACAAAATATCACAGTTCATCGGTGTATCATCAATGAAGGTGCATCTACATGCATTATGTCCAAAACAGAATGGCAGAAGCTTGGTTCCCCCAAACTCATTCCCTCTGCCATCACCTTACGAGCTTATGACGAACAACCATCATCTCCTGAAGGGCTCTTCCAAAATGTCTCCATTGAACTTGGGGGCAAGACTATTCTCATCAATATCGAAGTTATTGATTCCCCGCTCGATTATAATATCTTGTTCAGTCGTATCTACATGTACGCTATGAAGGCAGTGGCTTCTTCCATCTTTCGGACAATGATTTTACCTCACAATGGGAAGATCATTACTATTGACCAAGTCTCACATTATGAGCCTAACCCATCTGCCAACATCGATAACATTCTTCCTCTCATCCACACAAGCCACGACACATATCCACTCATTGAGATGGGTCCTGGGATTTTTAAAGATCCATCCTTGTTAGGAACGTACCACGGAGCACCACCTCATGGGTTTCCAACCCTGTACCCGTTAACAAAAAACAGGGTACTATCTGTGTTTGCACAGAATTTAGCGATCTCAATCACGCATGTGCCAAAAACAACTTTCCAACACCTTTCATTGATCAAATCATCGACGACTAGGCCGGCCACGAGGCTCTCTCCTTTATGGATGGATTCTCTGGTTATAATCAAATTCACATTCACCCCACCGATCAGTATAAAACTTCATTTACTACCCCTTGGGGTACTTTCGCATATCATGTCATGCCTTTCAGCTTAAAAAATGTCGACGCGACTTTCGAGCAGGCTATGACATACATCTTTCACAATCTGGCCAATATCATCGTCACCTACTTGGACGACCTCATAGCTCGATCCAAAAAATGCACCCAATATCTCGATGATTTACAAATCATCTTTCAACGGTGTCATCAATACAACATCCGCTTGAATCCTCTCAAGTATGTGTTCTGTGTCACCGCAGGGTGCCTCCTTGGTTTTATTGTTTCTCAAAGTGGTATTACCATGGACCCCCTCAAAATCCAAGCTATCACTGAAATTCCACCTCCCTGGAATTTATGACAACTTCAGAGTCTACAGGGCAAAGCTAACTTTCTTAGACGCTTTGTCCTAGATTATGCCATACGTGCACACGGTTTCCTTCGCTTACTACGTCATGACATCCCATTTCGCTGGGACGACCATGCCCAACAGTCATTTGATGATCTTAAAACAACACTTTCAAAGGAACCTTTAATTAGTGCACCTGACTACAATCACGACTATATCCTCTACGTATCAGCATCAACTGTATCAGTAGCCGGTGTCCTCGTCTAGCTAGGTGATGACAATCATGAACATGTCATTTATTACATTAGTAAAAACCTCTCAGGGCCACCCTTGAAGTATAAACATGAAGAGACACTTTCTCTTATAGTCATCCTCGCAGTCCAGAAACTGCACCACTACATTCTGCTTCGCACAACAAAGGTCGTCACAGATTCCAACCCTATGCAGTACTTGCTTAGTCATCGACAAGTTAACAGAAAATTTGCTCGATGGATTGTTATCCTTCAGGAGTATGACCTCGAGTTCTCAACACCTAAGATTAAGAAGGCCCTCGTTCTTGCCAAACTTGTCACGACCCTCACCTCTGACACCACCAGCGCCCTCGTCAACACTGACTTTCCCAATGAACATCTCTTTTACATCACTACGGATGATCCTTGGTATGATGACCTTCTCGTTTATCTCCGCACTCAGAATTTCGGTAACCACCTTTCACGCGATGATCGTCATTGTATTTTCCATCAGAAGATCGTCGATCTTCCTTACAGAACAATGACGCAGCTAAAAAACGTTCCAAGGCTACCTTTGATCGCCATGTCAACCTTCTATCATTCCACGAAGGCGACCTTGTCCTGGCTTATGATATCACTCATGATACCTTTTTCCATGGAAAATTTGAGTCACTTTGGCATGGCCCATACATCATTCAACATTGCCTCACCAAAGGCGCATATATTCTGGCCTCTCCCGAAGGCCTCTCTCTCAAAGAACCCGTCAACGGGTTATACTTAAAGAAATTTTACGCTTAAACGTAGTCATCCTACTTTAGGTTATTTCTTTTCTAGCGTTTTTAATATTTTTTCTCCTTCCCTCACATCTAAACTATCCTTTGTGCTAATGATAGATGCTTCCTCCACCAGCTTACCACATCAGTTACACCGACAGCGCCAGCTGTTGGATGCAAAATCTCGCTTCGGTTGCTTGAGCTCTCTACACCCCCTCACATGAAATGCTCCATTCGAGTGGCATATGTTTGGGGTCAGCAACCAACAACCAAGCCGAATACACTGTTGTCATTGGCCTCTTGGCCGATGCCCAACATCATCATATTCGTCACCTTAGCGTCTTCCTCGACTCTCAACTAGTCGTTCTCCAGACCAACAATGTGTACCGCGTCTGTGATCCTTGCCTCTTTTGAAAATACCTGCAGGTTAGGATTTTATCTCGACATTTTGATTCCATTACATTTACACATATTCCAAGACAATTGAATCAAATTACAGATAACCTAGCTAATATTGTGTTAGAATGGCATATATCACATCAAGCTACCTCTACACATAAACATATCCAAATCTCGTCACAACATATACATAGAATAGACATCCTCAAAACATTAACCAAAAACATATAAACACCACATAGATCTCAAAAATGTATACTCATGTATATATAAAGGTCCATAGTGCCATCCGAATGTTTATATACAAAAAATGCAGGTATCCGCGGGCCAATGCAGCACCTCGGTACAAAATGGGCTCACCAGCTTATATACCAAACATATATCCATACATCAAATACATAAAGCACCACTCATGGTGCCTCTAAAGCACCACCGCCTGCCCCTCCCTCAGGTGGTGGCAGCCCACCACCACCTGCCTCAGGCGGTGGTGGTCCACCTCCTACAGTCCCCTCCTGCCCCGGTGGCAGTCGTCTGCTCGTCATAGTAGCAACCACTACTACTCGTCGTACTATGGCCCACCATGGCAGTGGAATCCCCACACACTGCTCCAATAAACTCTCATCCTGGATACGTAACCACATGCCCTCAGGCACGTCCTATAACACCATCTCCAAACGATGATGTATGTCCTCAAAGTCCACTCTGGCAGCCGCCGGAGGATTGTATGATGGCCCAGCACCAGGGTCATCAAAACAACACCTCCTTGCTACCCTCTCTAGCTCCATTGGTCACACCGCGACGTTCTCACACCGACATCTCTCTCCCCACGGCAGTCTCTCCAGCTCCCGACGAGCTGACGCTCTCTGCAACTCCACCTCTCACCCACGAGGTGCCACATCTTCACATGCACACAAACAACAAATAGTATCAGCATCTATATCATATACATATGGACTGCTATCTCAAAAACAAATGCAAACAAAATACACATCAAATATCATCAACATACCTCGATGATCAAAAACCTCCCCTGGAGGTAGCACCATGTCCAGATCATCCCAGAATTCCACCCCGGCATAGGGGTAACGTAAACTCACCTGCGGCATTTGCCGCCATACCTGCGCCACCTTTGCAAAAAAGAAGTGGCCACCTTCGCCACCACCATGGTGAAGCAACACAGTCGTCCACCACCTCAGTCGTGGCTTTCGCACCCCAAGCGCACCCAATAGAATCCTAGGGTGCAACATCAACACCCTCTCTAGAAACCAGTCCACCAGGATGGACCCAAAGGCAAACTCCCCCGTATTCATGGACCGACAGTGGTCCAGCTGCCCCACCATCCTCGAATGTAGCATAAGCCCCTAGGCGAAATGCTCGCCAGCCAACACTCTCTCTAGCACCAGAAGCTGGCCACCGCTGATCCGTTGGGTCGTCAGTGACCCGTATACTTGCACAATCATCGCTACTATACAACGATGCACCAGGGAATCTATAGACCCAATACTTGCAACCATCCCGGACATAAAGTTTTAACCTGAACAATATCTTCAGCCAATGGTCGCTAGGATCAGTTCCCTCGGCAACACCAGCTTCGCTGGTAAGGGAATACCCCGAAATGGGAGCCCAGTTAAGAAGTACACATCCTCTACCGTAGTGAAGGGGATCTGCTCTCCTCGTACAAGGAAGCAGTGGAGCTCAGGACTCCACATATGAATCAGGAACTAGAGGAGATACTCCTATGCCTGTATCAATGGACACTCAAAGAACTTTAGCAGCCCATAGGCTGCCAAAGTAGCATGCACACCTAGCCCCTCAATGGCCACAGCGTCTCGCAACTGCGACCCATCTCGCTCTCGTCAACCCACTGGCATCGTGCAAACTGTCCACCTGCAGCCACAACAAAGAGTCTTATATCAGCCCACGAGACCATCAACAAACATCACAAAGATAAATTTACACCCATCATCTTTGCCTCTAAGGCGTGGTTGTTTCAACCCACAGGCGCGCACACATGCGTGCCTGTTCACTACACAGGTGCGCATGTATGCGCACCTATCCGCTTCACAGGCACGCTCTCTGTCAGGCTTCTATATTAAAGATTTTAGTGACCTGAAAACACTGAATTGTCAAACCAGGGTAAGTGAACTTAGAGCTGCTAC
>CBVK0101487604.1:0-13475 GCA_900067695.1 Picea abies
CTCAAGGCTTTCTTCATCTTGCTGTTGCATTTTGAAGATGTCATTCCGAGAATCCTTGGTTTTGCAATAGTCCTGGTACTTCTTTAAAAATTTTGCCTTCATATCTTCCCAAGATCTAATGTTGTATTCTCCTAAACTCATGAACCAACGTAATGCAGAATCTTTCAGGGTGGTAGGTAATCATTTTAGTTTATGTGCATCTTGTAGATAGTTATAACTCCTGCACAGGATGTCGAACTCAAAAAGAAAGACATCTGGGTCTTCACTATTTTTCCCATGGAAGGTTGGTAGTGCTGAAAGTGGGATATTTTTCATATTGACATCCTGGACCAAATCCAAAATAGGAAATCCAAAGGTGGTTTCTGTTGTTAACTCATTTTCTGCCTGTTCTTCTCCTTAATTTTCAATATGAAGTTCCCCATGTAAGTCTCTCCCTCTTTCTCCCATGGTAAAAGGATTACCAAGAATTGTATATGCAATTCAATCTTTCTTTGGTGAGGGTGTGAAATCCCACCTTTCTGGATTCTTTTTGTCAGGATTGTTATCTCCTATTGGTTCTTTTGAGGATCCTATGGCCTTTGATTCCACAGTTGCAGCTGTTATCTGTGAAACTAAAGAGTTAGGGTTCCCGAGAAGAGCTTGTATTTTCTCTGGATCAACTGTGTCATCCAGGGCTGGATCACCCGAATTTTGAGTTTGTTGATGTATGGTGTTTCCTGGTTCTAGGTTTTGTTCTATGGTTTCCTCAGCCAGAATTTCAGTCTTAGTTTCTATCGCTTTTTGGGTGGAGGTTTCTCCTTTTTGTTGTTTTAAATTTCCCCTAAATCTACCTCTATGATCTCTATTTCTCATGAAGTCATGCTAAATGAAAGGAAAAGAAACTAAGATTGAGTTTCAGAGTACCTGTGATAACTGATATATCATTTTTCACCCTTTTATTTCCACAGCTCCTCCTATCATCAACCTACTAACATACCACACCAAACTAAGTGAATTCTAAAACTAATCAAAACAACTATCTAACTTACCTTTTAAACAGCTCCCCGGCAACAACGCCAAAAATGTCGGGCTTCTATATTAAAGATTTTAGTGATCTGAAAACACTGAATTGTCAAACCAGGGTAAGTGAACTTAGAGCTGCTACACTGTATGTGCGGGTAAGATTATAATTCCTATCTAAAGAAAACACAAACTCACTCGTAGAAACTGAATCCTAATGACTACCTTGAAACTTATCATTTCCTATTTAATCCATCAAAAGAGAACAGTTATGTGCTTAAGTGCAGATGCTTCTATTTCTATTCTAAGGTGATTTCACAAGACTACCTACCACTATCTTTAATCATCTAATCATCACTATTTCTATTTAAGACATAACAGAAAGATTATTTCCTAAAATTCTTTTAATCTAAATATCAAAAATAAATCTAAATCTATCTACAGGAAAAATAAAGAAATATCCTACTTACCCTACTAGTACCAGAAGCTCCCTCTAATTCAATTGCAACCTAACTATCCTAAAAAAACAGAGTAATCTAACTATCCTAACCAAAGAAAAGCAAATTCAAACTCTAAGTTACGTTCAGATTGAAAACTGGAAACAAAGCGAACCTAGTTCATGCTCTAAACTCTACAGGAATCAACCATGCTTTCAACACTCATCAACGTAGCAGATATTAATATGCTGGAAATGATACAGTTGAAGAATAATTTAAGCAAGAATCTGAACAAGTTAATTCCCAAACTCTAAGCTAACATGCATGCAAATCATAAGATACTGAAATAAACTAAATCTAAGACAGAGAAAAGCAACGACTTGAACCTGTTTGGCGGGCCCAACCAAAAGGTACAATTGCCGAAAGGAACAACCAGAACTACTCAAATCATTCTATGCAAACACTGTTCATGCTTCACACTCCATTTACTCAGAAGAAATAACTCAAATTGTATGACAATAAAGTAACATAATGCAAAGGTAGATTGTATTCAGAAATGTGTATCATGACATAACATAACCCAACGTTTCTTAGGAGTGATCTTCTGTTTATATAGATCCTCCTCAAAAGTAGTTTAAAGAAAAAATACTTTAATTCAAATGGATCCCAGATCCGGAAATAACTCAAAATCAGTTAAAAAAGGTCTTCACATCTTCATGATACGCAGTGTCACGAAGTGTGAGTCATGAAATATTACAACTCTGTTCTATAATTTCACCTTGAATCGACATATGAGTGATGACTCCATATATCATGTAAATCGAACTATCTCCCACTCTGGCCATAACACGCGGATCTTTAGCAGCTTCGTTGGTATCTCCACGGGGTGCGAGTTGGTACCTGGTACTAGCAAATCCTGTTTCAAATAGAAATAGTACCTAACTCAAGCCACATTAGTTTCAATATTAATTTAAAGTATCAAAATACATAAAAATAACTTGAAACATAAAAATACCTTGAGTAGCCCCATTGAGTGGTAAAGAGATGTCAAGTGTGTCATAACAAGGCCAAAAGGGGTAGTACTGGGTATGGAAATGGAGGTCTTTGTGATATAATATAGGCAAAACATAGTCAAAATTGGAGACCAACACTCTCAGGCGTGCCTGTTACCTACACAGGCGCACCTGTTACCTACACAAGCATGCATTGGTGCGCACCTATCCACACCATATCCGCACACAAATGCACAGCTATACAACCAACAGACACGCACCTAGTGCGCGTCTTTAATTCCCTCACCTGCACCCTCATGCATGTCTATCTGGTGGGCAGACACGCACGTGTGCGCGCCTACTTCCGGATCACCCGTGCACGTGGGGCCCACATCCTAAAAATCCCTCTGTACGGCCCTCCATACAGCCCCTGCCCAAAAAATGAAATCCTATTTCTATGCAGGATGATCAGACTACTAACCTAGCGCTCGCTAATCGCTAATCAGATGCCTCATCCTCTCCGAATCTCCAAATCTCCTCTGAAAACTGCTTGTCTAGTCACTATTACAGCAGGTACAAATGAGGTGGCAATGTGGGCCCTACAACTATATATAGGCCTTTTTCCCAAACTTCCACTCACCATTCTGGGAGCCCACGTTGTCCATTTTTCGATCCGTCTTCAGCCACGGGATCAACATCCTGTCATCTACATCACAACATTCCTTGGGCCTCTTTTCATCCTGATCCCCCGGGGCACCTTTTTTTCATACCCTGGTCAGGTATGCATGCGCATATTCACGCTTATCAAATACATGCTCATATCTTCGATTCTCTTCGGATATTGTTCACTTTGGGTATTTTGTTTTCATGTGTGCAGGTAATTGATCATCATACATCGGCACAACCCCTTTAGGTATATACTCAGCACTGGCATGTAGTCTTCCCCCCTGTATCACACTTACATTTCCAGTCACACCCTCTGACATTTGCCTCTAGGGTCCCCCTTCCCGACTCTACAGTACCCACACCTCCATTTGCATCTTCGGTACTGTCACCCGGTAGCATTCTTACCCACATGAGTTGTCCCATTCATAGAACCTTCTGACACTTTTGACACTCATGTTGTTTTTCAAAACCCTTTAGGGATGGGAGTCCCAATAGTCTTTCATCATGTTGTGAATCAACCACATACTCCTTCTCCTCATTTTTCTAGCTTTCCCACATGGACTCCCAGATTATCTCTTCACGGTTCTATTTTTTGCTTTCACCTCCGCAGTATCATGAACCCTCCATTTCATCCACAATCAATTTTCCCATATACACATATCCCTTCATTTCACTTACCTCATATAGAAACTCACCAATGGGCCCCCACCCTTCATCATCTTTCTGAGCAAATTATGCCCTGCATGGGCCACCCACATCACACTGGGGCACCTGTTTCTGTATTTGTACATTTCTCCCCAATTATTCATTATTTATTGTACAAACACCTTTATTTCCATTCATTACATTACCCTTTTTGTCGTCACCTTTGGCGACCTGCTTTCCTTTTTTTGGGCCAACCGCAACCCATGTCACCCTTGGTCAGGGAACTACTTTTCATCCACCCTTGCCGGCATCGTCCATATCTTAAGAGTACCCAACAGGTCACTTACCTCTGCCCTCTAAATTTGTTCACCTTGTCCCGCCTCTGGCACAACTTATCCCCGGTCTTGTTGTCCCCCTGACACTCGACCTCATTGAACGATTGCGGCCACTTTTTCTCTCACACATACTCCAACCAAGGGCAGTCTTGAGTCTTCCCACATCTTGACTTTGTCCATGTACCTCTGTCACTTCCTCACCTCAGTAGATTTCACGAAGCCATTTTCTTCTGGGAGTCGCGTCCCCCTTTTTGTCGACATCAACACAGTTTCCAGAAGGGCGACAATATCTTGATTCTCATTATCCACTCAATGAGAGATCTCGAACATCATAGGGTGAAACACTATTGCTCCCTGTTGTCATTGACCCCCTTAACATTTGAGGCCAACACTTTCTCATGTTACGGTGGGTCTTACTTTGCGACTATTGCAGTTAGTTCTTTTGTTTTGTCGAAGACCTCTGAACTTGGCAGGGCCATCAATGACCACATAATCACTGCTACTTATTACCGCGATCACTGCCTACTATTCAGAGCATGTTCATTTGCAGAATTGTCTTCTGCTTGTATCATGACTGCCCCCGAGGGCGCTGCAGTTGTCTACACCAACACTTCAGTCATCTTTTTCTTCAGAGCTACATGACATGAGCATGGGGCATACCTGCCTTGTTTGTACACAATTTTCTATTTTTACACACCTCATGGAAGGTCGGGTCCTACATGTTCATTTTTCCCTCCAACGGATTGCTCTGGACGATCCCACTTCTACTCTCTCTTACAAAAACATTCTCAGTAGAAGAAACATTGATGGATTTCGGCTATACGTATGCTCCTAACCTCATCCATTGGGGGGCATCTGTTATCACTAAAATTTCGTCCGCACATGGTTACAAGAACTCAACATCACCAAATAGTGATGAAGTCATCCATGGACCTGAATTAATACCACAACATTCAAAAAGGTAAAAAAACTATACAAAGTAGTGAAAAATTGAAGAGCACTATGCAGACATTGGGCGCATGTGCACATGCGTGGAACAATAATGAAAAATTCACGCACAGGTGCACGATGCGCCATTGTTAGCGCAAAATGCCATGCACCTGCTAAACGATGCATTTATGAGAGTGGTCAGTCTCCCACCCACTTATGGTTGAACTCCCAAGCCGATTTGACCCTCAAATATAGACTGGATCCGACTGGTGGGCTGGTCAAAGACCTAGGAATGCCCTAAATGGCCTCTTTTCACACTACAAAGCAGTTAAACAATAACCCAAAGCAATGCTATAAAAAGCCATGAATGCACCTCATTTTCTCAAGGAATTCAAAGTAATGTTATGTTGCCTCTATTGCTTTGAGGACTCCATCCTTGTCAAAAGCATATTGGCACCATTACATTGGGCAATCCACCTCACCATTGAGTGGATTTGTAAAGAGTTCTTTCATCACCATTTTCCATTTTTCTTTGTTGTAAGAAGAGCTAGCTAGTGAGGGTCCAAGAGCCTTCCCTTGGAGGAAGAAGGGACTCATAGTCCCCTTTCTTCTTGGTGCTTTGTTTTCACTAATAGATCAGCCTCAAACATTGGTGACATGGGTTTTTTGGTTCTTTTTGTTTCTATGTCCCCATGCTCATGAATTTAATTGTTATTGCATTTCTTAGTTTAATTCTTAATTGTAGTCTTTTATTTTCTTTCCCTAACTCTTTTCTTCATAACTGTCCTACTCAGCAGACCCAACTGAGCTTGCAAGAACCTCTGTTTTTCTCACCAAGGTGACGAAAGAGGTGCAACAACGATAAAGGAACAATATTATCTTGTTGGAAACTATGAGGACCAGTACATGAGATGGACCACACTGTGGCAAGAGAGGGGCCAAGTGGTTCTGGATTTCACTAATACCTTCCATACCTTGCACACCAAGATGGGTATCAAAGACTCCGAATGACATTTGATTCTAAAATACTGTGGGGCTCTACACAGATACATCCAAACTGAAATGGATTTTATGGACATCTCATCACTCGGTGCTGCTTATAGATATGTTGTAAAAATCGAGAATAAATTTAAGCACCAGAACAAATGGTAGTTTGGGTCTACAAATCCACAACAACCAAAGTATGATAAATATGGCCCTAACAAATAGTCTCCTAAAAACCAATCCAAGCCACAGGAAAAGAAGGGTCACAAAAAGACGAAGAAGGACATCGAAAACTGGTGCGATTTCCACAAAATCCATTGGAACAACATCAAAGAATGTTGCTCAAAATAGTCATTGGTGGCTGAGATCAAAGACAAGGAGCCGAAACCTGATTCAGAATCCGATTCAGAAAATATTGATAGAAGACATATCATCAACGTAGACCCACTCTATTTTCGTGATCGCGTCAATTCAACCAGAAGAACCCATAGATATTGAAAAGGGGAAGTGCCTTTTTCATTCATATATGTGCTTGAAGGGGACCCCACTGCATTTTATTGTTGATAGCAGAAGCCAGAAGAACCTCATCTCAGCAGAGGTTGTAAAACAATTGGGATTGTCGACAACACCACACCCACAAACATACAACATGAAGTGGCTTCACCAGAGACGAGATCTTTGTGTCAGCCAACAGTGTCAATTTTCATATGGCATCCAACCCTTCAAGGATGATGTATTATGTGATGTTTACATGCAGGATGTCTGTGATGTTCTCTTGAGCCAACCATATATGTGGAAGCACCATGCTATCTATGAGTCTTGACCACGAAGTGTCATTGTTACTCTAGGGGGTCATCTCTACAGGATACCAGAGGTAGTTCCAACTAATGTCCCACCTAAACAATGTCGCAAGGTAGTATCTCATACTACAAAATTCAACTTCTTCATAATCTGTTCAAAAGGTGAACAGAAAGATACTGCAACCACTACAACCTCGGCCCAAGCACCTTCTATCCAACATAAGTAGGTCGACGAGAAAGCATCAAAGCACAAAGATTCCTTTTGCACCTAGACATCTCATGTAGCCCGACTAGTTGAACAAATTCAACCTTGCCAACAATAGGTTCATGACAGCCTTCCACAACACAATGTCTCCAGCAAGGAAAGCATCGCACCAAGATTCACCCGCTTTCCCCTCTCCCCCATGAAATAAATGCAATGGATACAATTTCTTCCTAAGGAGGGAGGATTGATTCAAGTGGATATCGGTGGCCACCTACCTCTTCCAACTGGCTCAAAACAATTTTCTGACAATTTTGGCAATTTACTATTTACTATTTTTAGGGACAGTTTGAGGGTGTAAATGAAGGTTTTTTGTGATTTATCTTCTCAATGATAGCCTAAGGATATAATTGAGCCCCCAAAATTAATCTCCTCGATGATACCTTTCCAACTAGCTATCATGCGCCCCAAACGAAGATTGTATGCCAAAGTTACACCTCCGGGAAGTTGATACACCAAACTACCCAAAACGGGGTCCACAAAACTATTGGCTTTTCATCGTCCAGGGTTAGGGTTTTGGATTTTATTTATGATAGAAATTCCTTTTGATCCTCATTGTAAAATCATATTCTTGTGAATGCGAGTAGTGGACACATCTCTTCTCAGAGATAAGTTGCCACCATTCTAGTGAGTCTTTCAATCTGTATTTTTATAGTCTTTGTACATTTTTGCTCATTAATAGAAAATTGCGTATTACTGTATCTTTGTGTATATGGTTGCATCTCTAATACATTTATGTTATATTATTGGATATCTGAGATATCTCTATACATTTATTTATTATATCTCCGCTCTCATTTCGTGCCGAAAATAATCTGGATCAGTAGTATCAGAGCAGGATGCTCTTGATTGTTTTTCAATGCATGTCCCCGACGAGGTTCGAGTATAGAAAGTCGGGTCTCGAGCTTGTCTCTCTTGAATACAATCTCTCTTGCATTCTCAATAAGCTCTCCATGGAAGAAGAAAATAAAAATGACAGAGCAGACATTTCTATTAATCTATTGCTTGAGCAAGCTCTCACGCGACAGAGGGACGAAATGATGGAGAATTTTTCCCACATCCTNCTCTCACGCGACAGAGGGACGAAATGATGGAGAATTTTTCCCACATCCTTCAACATATGTCGATAACAACAGGCATGTATTTATGAAGTGGTCACTTTGGAGGCACCTCTCCTTTCAAGGTACATGTTAATTTTGATTTTCCCATATTTTAAGGATAGATAGATGTAGATGCCTTAGAAAAATGGTTAAATTTGCTAGAAGGTTATTTCTTTGTTCATAATTTCTCCGACAAGGAAAATATCACCTTCGCAATCCTTAAGGATATCCCCCATGTAAAAAATTTGTGGGAAACACACTGGGAGAAAAGTTCCACAGAGGAGTCTGGAATATATGGGGTTGATCCCACTTGGGATTTTTTTGTGGATGTGGTAAATGAACAATATTATTCAGTTGGAAACTATGAGGACTAGTACATGAGATGGAGCACACTGCGACAAGATAGGGGCCAAGAAGTTTTTTAGTTAAACAATACCTTCCATACCTTACGCACCAAGATGGGTATCAAAGACTAAGAATGAAATTTGGTTTTGAAATAATCTGGGGTTCTACACAGATACATCCAAACTGAAATGGATTTTCTGGACATCTCATCACTCAGTGCTGATTATCAATATGTTGTTAAAATCGAGCATAAATTTAAGCACCAGAACAAACAGGAGTTCGGGTCTACAAATCCACAACAACCAAAGTATGATAAATAAATATCTAACAAACAGTCTTCTGAAAACTAGTCCAAGCCACAAGAAAATAAGGGTCACAGAAAGACGAAGAAAGACACCAGAAAATGGTGCGATTTCCAAAAACTCCCCTGGCACAACATCGATGAATGTCTCTCAAAAGAGTCATTGGTGGCTAAGATCAAAGACAAGGATCCAAACCCTGATTCAGAATATGATTAAGAAAATATTGATAGAAGACAGATCATCAATGCAGACCCCACTGCTATTGTCGTGACCGCAACAAATCAACTAGAAGAACCCACAGATCCTGAAGAGGGGGAGCGCCTTTTTCATTCACAGATGTGGGTGAAGGGAACCCCACTGCATTTTATTATTGATAGCGAAAGACTGAAGAACCTCATCTCAGCAGAGGTCATCAAACAATTGATATTGTCAACAACACCACACCCAAAACCATACAACATCAGGTGGCTTCACCAAGGACGAGATCTTCGTGTCAACCAACAGTGTTGATTGTCATACAACATTCAATCCTTCAAGGATGACGTATTATGTGATGTTTCCTCGTTGGATGTCTGTGATGTTCTCTTGGGCTAACCATATATGTTGAAGTGCCATTCTATCTATGAGTATCAACCACGTAGTGTCATTGTTACTTTGGGGGGTCATCTCTACAGGATACCAGAGGTATTTCCAACTACTGTCCCACCTAAACAATGTTGTGAGGTAGTATCTCATACTACAAAATTCAGCTTCTTCTCAATATGTTCAAAAGGTGAACAAAAGGATACTGCAACCACTACAACCTCGGCCCAAGCACCTTCTATCCAACAAAAGCAGGTCAAAAAGAATGAAACAAAGTGCAAATATTCCTTATGCACCTAGACATATCATATATCCCAACTAGTTGAACAGTTTCAACCCTGCCAACAACAGGTTAATGACAACCTTCCACAATGCAACATCTCCAGTAAGGCAATCAACGCACTAATATTCAATCACTTTCCCCTCTCCCCCGGGAAATGAACGCAATAGATACTATTGATTCCTAAGGAGGGAGGATTGATCCAGGGGGATATTGATGTCCACCGACCTCTTCCAACTGGCTCAAAATATTTTTCTGACAGTTTTGGCAATTTACTATTTTTAGTAGTTTTTAACTTTCAGGGCCATTTTTAGGGCTTAAATGAGGGGTTTTCGGGATAGATATTCTCAATGATATTTGAAGGCTCTGATTGATCCCCCAAAATGAATCTCCTCAAAGATACCTTTCCAACGAGCTATGATGCACCCCAAAACAAAGATCGTATGCCAAAGTTACGCCCCCTGGAAGTTGATACACCAAACTACCCAAAATGGGGTCCACAAAACTGTTGTCTTTTTATCTTCTGGGGTTAGGGTTTTGGATTTTCTTTATGATAAAAAGGCCTTTGGAACCTCATTGTAAAATCATCTTCTTTTGAATTCGAGTAGCAAACACATCTCTTCTCAAAGATAAGATACCACCATTCTAGCGAGTCTTTCACTCTGTATTTTTACAGTCTTTGTACATTTCGCCTCATTAATAGAAAATTGTGTATTACTGTATCTCTATGTTTATGGTTGCATATATGATACATTTTTGTTATATTATTGGATATACTATATATCTATGTACATTTATTTATTATATCTCCTCTCTCATTTTGTTCCGAAAATAATCCGGATCATGCAGAAAACTCTGTGTGCGATACTCAACAAATAAAACCAATGGTTCAGAGACAACTCTACACAGAATTTGACAAACAATATCGATGTGTCAAATATCTTTAAGGGGTGATTCCACTGTGCCAAATTGTTACTGTCTGTTCCTGCGAAGACAAATACTCAGGAAATACTTTTAAACAAAGTTTTAGAACTTGGTTGGAATTAACTGCATGCGATATTTCCTGCAAATGCATACATTAAAATATCTAAGTGATAAGATACTGAATGAATTCAAAATCATATACCAACAAATTAACACACACATAACTGGAGATCTCAATTAAAACATAGCAAAATTACATTGTTTCTTTTGGTTGGTCATACCTTAAAAATTCAAAACACAAATCACTTTACACAATTCTCTGTCACACCCCTATCTATCCAACCTTCATCTACTTTCCTTATAAACTCTATCTCCCCTCTCTCACACATACTTCTGTTAAATAAAAATGAGAGATAAATATCTTGGGAACTCTAACAAATGCCTAAAAATCCTCTAAGGATTTCTATCAATCCCATAACTTAGTATTTATGTTCTATTACATAAGAAAACACTCACACCTTTCAAACCATAAAATCTTCAATACCTTCTAAGGATATCATGCTAACTATTACAAATAAATGAAAAATTATGGAACCAATTCCCTTGGTAAATTTTTATTGACCCATGTGGTCAATTCTCGATTTTACTGTCAGATGCTCTTGCATCAGACTTCCAAGGAAGAAAATAACTATTCATCAGGTCTTTACGATCTGTTCCATACTTGGAAATTTTTGTTGTTGTCATCCAAGTAACATCCTCCATTGGTTGTCCTTTATGTTTCACCAAGTATTGGAAATATTATTTTCCTTTGGTTTTCTTCAGTACCTTCATATCCAATAATGTCTCAATCTCCTTTTTCATTGTTATAGGTAGTTTTTCTTTCCCTCCTATGGTCTGATCTACATCACTTACAGGTTCATATGCTAAAACATCCTCTGTCTCCTTGAAGGGATACAAATATGCAACATTAAATATTGGAGAAATTCAAACACCACTTGGAAGTTCTATTTCATATGCATTAGAATTTTTTTTTTTTTAAATTTTACATGGTCCAATATTTTTAAGTTTAAAATTGTTATATGTCCCTACAAGAAACCTCTCTTTCCTCAAATATTCCATGACCAAGTCACCAACGTCAAAATCCATTGGTATTCTCTTCATATCTTCTCTTTGCTTATACTTATGGATACTCTCTTGCAATTTTTGTTTGATCCTTTCCTGCAAATATTTCATACTCACTAAAAAATCCTCACCATCAACACTTCTTAATTCATTTTTTGCCAAATTCCTCAACTCATACACTCCCCTAGGATGCATTCCATACAAACTATGGAATGGAATCATCCATATGCTTCTATTTTATGAGTCGTTATATGAAAACTTAGCTTGAGCAAGCATATGATCCCACTACTTAGGGTTCTCATTCACAAGGCTTCTCAAAATATTTTCCAAACTTATGTTTACCACCTTTGTTTATCCATCAGCTTATGGGTGATAAGATAACTAAAACTGATATTAATATCAAGCTTATTCCATAAGGTTTTCCAAAAGTGTCCCACAAATGTTGTGTCCCTATCCGAAACTATACGTTTGGGTAAACCATGCAATCTTACCACCTCTCTAAAGAACAAATTTGCAATATTTGTAGCATTACTGATTTTTTTACAAGAAATAACATGTTCCATATTACGGAATATATCAACCACAACATAAATTGAATCATTACCTCTTTGTGTTCTTGGAAATCCCAACACAAGTCCATACTCATTGCATCCCATGGCCTTCTTGGAATGGGTAGTGGTTGATACAACCCTATACTCTGAATTTTCCCTTTAGCATGCTGGAAAATTCTATACTTTTCCACAAATTTATTCAGTTGATTCTACATACCAAGCCAAAAATAAAAATCATTTACGTGAGAAAAAGTGTTATCTTGGCCAAAATGTCCTGAAAATCCTCCACTGTGCTTCTCTTTGATTAGGTTCTCCCTCATTGAACACTTGGGTATGCACAAATTACTATTCTTAAATAGCAATCCTTCTTGTATCATGTAGTCCAACCAAAAAATCCTATTGCTGGCAACTAGATTTTCACAAGCGACATAATCATCTTTGAAATATGCATCATCTCTATACATTTCCTTTAAACCATCAAATCCTAAAGTATTAACTTGAAATTCTTGTAAAATTAAATTAATTCTACTCAATGCATCAACAACTTTATTTTCTTTACCACTTGTATGTTTAATCACAAAGGTAAAATTCTACAAAAATTCAACCACTTAGCATGTTTTTGATTCAATTTTGGTTGAATACTTATAAATTGCAATGCAAGATTGTCATTGTACACAACAAATTCTTTGGGCATGAGGTAATGTCTCCATTTCTTTAGTGCTTGCACAATTTCATAAAACTCCTTATTATAAGATGAATATTTATGTTTATCCTCATTTAGTTTCTCACTAAAATAAGCAATTGGTCTTTGCTTTTGGCTCAGTACAACTCCTATTGCAGTCCCATAGGCATCAGTCTCAACTTGGAAAGACTCATCAAAGTTTGGAAAAGATAACATAGGTTGTTTGGTGATATTTTTCTCCAGAATTTGAAGGTTTTGGTCAGATGCCACTGCCCACTTGAATGGTTGTCTGTTCTCTTTGATAGTCTCAATAATTGGAGCACATAGTTGACTAAAATTTCTGATAAATTTCCTATAAAAACTTGCTAACCCATGAAAACTTCTTACCTCAAACACAATTCTTGGAGTAGGCCAACTTACTATTGCTTGGACCTTTTCTGGATCCATCTTTAAACCACCCTCAGATTGTTGGATTACTGAGAGGGGGGGTGAATCAGTAATAGCGTAATTATAATCATTTTTCTTCAAATGTTATAT
>CBVK0101487605.1:0-31731 GCA_900067695.1 Picea abies
TTCCAATGAATGTAATTCTTCAATACATATAAGAAAAAAAATTCCGTGGTTTTCTCCCGATTTGGGTTTCCACGTAAAACACTGGTGTACTGTGTATCTGTGTGTTGTTTATTTCTTACTGCTCATTATTGGATAATAATTCTATATTGATATAACATTTGAAGAAAAAGGATTACAATTACGCTATTACTGATCCACCCCCCCCTCTCAGTAATCCAACAAGTACTGGATATGAGAACAAGTGGTGCTTCAGATCATTAATTTCTTGTTGTTTTTCCTTCCCCCACGTGAAATTTTCCCTGCCACCACCTTTGTTCACTTGGTTGAGGGCCCACGCAATATGGGATAATCCCAACACGAACCGTCGGTATATGTTGGCAAGTCCCAAGAAGCTATGAAACTAGGTTAGTGTGCTTGGGGCTGACCAATCATGGATGACTTGGATCTTAGCTGGATCAACATGTACCCCATGCTCATCAACAATGTATCCCAAGTATTGGACCATGTTCATGCCAAAGGATAATTTTTCCAAGTTGGCATATAGCTTGTGTTGTCGCAGAGTACTCAAAACATGTTGAATATGTTGCATGTGATCTTCCCAAGTTCTATTGAAGATGAGGATGTCATCCAAATATACCACCACAAAAGAGTTGGTTAAGAATCTCAATACATCATCCATCAACCTCATGAAAGTGGTTGGTGCATTTGTTAAGACAAAGGGCATGATCAACCATTCGAAGAGACCTTATTTATATTTGAAAGTTGTCTTCTGTATATCAATTGGTTCGATGGGAACCTAGTGGTAGCCAGAATTTAGGTCAATATTGTTGAATAACTTTTCCCCCTTTAGTTGGTCAAGAAAGTCATCAATTTTGGGAATTGGGTATTGGTTCCTGACTGTGATTTTTTTTACTGCTCTGTAATCAATGTAGATCTACCATGTCCCATCTTTCTTCTGCACCAGTACAATAGGTATTTCACAGGGGGAGGAGTTCTGTATGATGTTCCCCTTTTCATGCAACTCTTGGATATGAGGCTTGATCTCGTCATTTTCCATCAGCGAGCAACAATTGACTAGTGAGGTTGGTGTCCAACAGTGACCAGAGACTGGACCAAAATGTGTCAAGGATCTTGTTGTCCTGATCATAGATGATGGTCTATGGTATCCCAAAATGGACCCACACTCATTCGAAGAAGAGCTTGGAAGTATCTATCGCATTGATTCTCTTCTTGAAGGCTGTGAGAATGACCATCTTTGAAAACCAATCAACTACCACAAATACACAATCATTTCCTTGCTTGGAGGATGGAAGGCCAGACATGTAATCCATCGATATGGATTCCCAAGGCCTCACGGGAGTAGGAAGAGGGGTGTATATTCCTTTCTTATTGATGGTTGGCTTGGCAATGGCACATGCAATGCAAGATATGATATACTTGTTGACGTTTGGTTGAAGTTTTGGACAACAAAAATGTTTCTGTAAAATGACCAATGTTTTCTCCACGCAAAAATTTCCTGCCATCCGATTGTAGTGAGCCTCCTAAATTAGCTTTCCATGCTCACTTGCAGGAACACGGATATGGACGAGATGGAATAATAGTTTCTCGTGAATGTGAAAATCAGTGGAATTCACGTCTATACCCAAGATCTGATAGGTGGTGGCCAAGTCTGGATCTTGCTGATAAATTTGGGGCCACTTAGATGCCTCATGCCCACAGGAATGGAGAATGGTGGTGAGTGCAGCAACGAGAGGTCGACTGAGAAAATCAACAACACAATTTTTTCTCCCTGTCTTATACTTGATGTTGAGATGGAACTGTTGTAGGTAGGTGGACCACTTCTGATGGAATTCGTTCTCCAACTTCCCCTATGTCTATATGAACTGCAGAGGCTTGTAATTAGTGTGGATGATTGTCTCCTTTCCCAGAATGTAATGTTTCCATTGACTGCAAGCTTGTATAATGGAATACATTTCCTTGTCATAGGTGGGGTATTTTTGGACAGTATCTGAGAGTGTCTCACTATGGTATGATATCATTTTACTGTGTTGAGTTAGAACTGCATATACAACATAGTTGGATGCATCAGTATCAATATCGAACAGTTGTTGTAGATCGGGTAAGGACAATACTGGAGATGAGAACAAGTGGTGCTTTAGATCATCAATTACTTGTTGATTTTCCTTCCCCCACGTGAAATATTTCCTGCCACCGCCCTTGTTCACTTGGTTGAGGGCCCATGCAATATGGGATAATCCCAACACGAACCGTCCGTAGAAGTTGGCAAGTCCCAAGAAGCTATGAAGCTTAGTTAGTGTGGTCGGGGCTGGAAAATCATGGATGACTTGGATCTTAGCTGGATCAACATGTACCCCATTCTCATCAACAGTGTATCCCAAGTATTGGACCATGTTCACGCCAAAGGATAATTTTTCCAAGTTGGCATATAGCTTGTGTTTGTCGCAGAGTGCTCAAAACCTATTGAATATGTTGCATGTGCTCCTCCCAAGTTTTTCTAAAGATGAGGATGTCATCCAAATATACCACCAAAAAAGAATTGGTTAAGGGTTGCAATACATCATCCATCAACCTCATGAAAGTGGTTGGTGCATTTGTTAAGACAAAGGGCATGACCAACCATTTGAAGAGACCTTATTTAGATTTGAAAGTTGTCTTCCATATATTAGTTGGTTTGATGGGAACCTAGTGGTAGCCAGAACTTAGGTCAATATTGTTGAAGAACTTTCCCCCTTTAGTTGGTCAAGAAAGTCATCAATTTTGGGAATTGGGTATCGGTTCCTGACTGTGATTTTGTTTACTTCTCTATAATAAATATAGAGCCACTAGGTCCCATCTTTCTTATGCACCAGTACAATCAGGCTTTCATAAGGGGAGGAGTTGGGTATGATGTGCCCCTTTTGAAGCAGCTCTTAGATCTGAGGCTTGATCTCGTTATTTTTCATCAGCGAGCAACAATTGAATAGTGATCTTGGTGTCCAATAGTGACCAGAGACTCGACCAAAATGTGTTGAGAATCTTGTTGTCCTGATCGGAGATGATGGTCTATGGTATCCCAAAATGGACCCACACTCATTCAAGGAAGAGCTTGGAAGTATCTATCACCTTGATTCTCTTCTTCCAGACTGTGAGAATCACCATCTTTGAAAACCAATCAACTACCACAAATATACAATCATTTCCTTGCTTGGTGGATGGAAGGCCAGACATGTAATCCATCGATATGGATTCCCAAGGCCTCACGAGAGTAGGAAGAGGGGTGTACAATCCTTTCTTATTGATGGTTGGCTTGGAAATGGCACATGCAGTGCAAGATATGATATACTTTCTGACATTCGGTCGAAGTTTGGGCCATTAAAAATGTTTCTGTAGAATGACCAAAGTTTTCTCCACGCCAAAATGTCTTGTCATTTGACTATAGTGATCCTCCCAAATTAGCTTTTCACGCTCACTTTCAGGAACACAAAGATGGACGAGATGGAATAACAGTCTATCATGAATGTGAAAATCAGTGGAATTCACATATGTACCCAAGATCTGATAGGTGGTGGAAAAGTCCATATCTTGCTGATAAAGTTGGGGCCACTCAGATGCCTCATGCCCATAGGAATGGAGAATGGTGGTGAGTGCAACAATGGGAGGTCGATTGAGGCAATCAGGGACACAATTTTTTCTCCCTGTCTTATACTTGATGTTGAGATGGAACTGTTGTAGGTAGATGTACCACTTCTAATGGAAGTCATTCTCCATCTTCCCCTGTGTCTGTATGAACTGCAGAGGCTTGTGATCAGTGTGGATGATTGTCTCCTTTCCCAGAATGTAATGTTTCCATTGACTACAGGCTTGTACAATGGAATACATTTCCTTGTCATAGGTGGGGCATTTCTGGACAATATCTGAGAGTGTCTCACTATGGTATGATATAGGATGATTATGTTGAGTTAGAACTGCATCTACAACATAGTTGGATGCATCAATATCAATCTTGAACAATTGTTGCAGATCACATAAGGAGAGTACTAGAGATAAAAACAAGTGGTACTTCAGATCATCAATTGCTTATTGTTTTTCCTTCTGCCACATGAAATTTTCCCTGCCACCTCCCTTATTCACTTGGCTGAAGGCCCATGCAATATGGGATAATCCCAACATGAACCGTCGGTAGAAGTTGGCAAGTCCCAAGAAGCTATGAATCTTGGTTAGTGTGGTCGGGGATGGCCAATCATGAATGACTTGGATCTTAGTTGGATCAACATGTACCCCATGCTCATCAACAATGTATCCCAAGTATTAGACCGTGTTCATGCCAAAGGAAAATTTTTCCAAGTTGGAATATAGCTTTTGTTTGTCACAGAGTGCTCAAAACCTGTTGAATATGTTGCATGTGCTCCTCCCAAGTTCTGCTGAAGATGAGGATGTCATCCAAATATAGCACCACAAAAGAGTTGGTTAAGGGTCTCAATACATCATCCATCAACCTCATGAAAGTGGTTGGTGCATTTGTTAAGACAAAGGGCATGACCAACCATTCGAGGAGACCTTATTTAGATTTGAAAGTTGTCTTCCATATATCATTTGGTTCGATAGAAACCTAGTGGTAGCCAAAATTTAGGTCAATATTGTTGAAGAACTTTTCCCCCTTGAGTTGGTCAAGAAAGTCATCAATTTTGGGAATTAGGTATCGGTTCTTGACTGTGATTTTGTTTACTGCTCTGTAATCAATGTAGAGCCACCATGTCCCATATTTCTTCTGCACCAGTACAATCGCTCTTTCACAAGGGGAGGAGTTGGGTACGATGTGCCCCTTTTGAAGCAGCTCTTAGATCTGAGGCTTGGTCTCGTCATTTTCCATCAGTGAGAAACAATTGAAAATTCCATTAGGTAGAGGTGCACTGGGGGTTAAATCATTTGGATGCTTGACTTGGTAGTGCATCAGTACCCCGGTGAATGAGGAAAATATTTCTTTATACTCTTCCATGATCCCATCCACTTTCTTCTATTGAAAATAGAGGCTCTATGTAGATGCCACGAATGTGGCATCAACCTTATGCTTATTATGAGAATAGATCACAAAGAAAACAAACTTACGGTTTGTGAAATGACCTTACTGCATTTGTTAGTAGCGAATAAAGAAATAGAGTTATGTTACGCTACCTTTGGTATCTTGTACAATTGTCTACCCAGAGTAATAATAACATTGCGGGGTCTAGAATCATACACAACATGTCGCTTCGACAAATATGGTTATCCTAAAATAACATCACACACTTCAAGAGGATAAATATCCCACAATACCTCTTCTTTGAAAGGATTGATGTCGTAGGGAATATGACATTGTTGGCTAATGCATAGATATTTCCTTAGTGAAGCCAACCGATGGTGTAGGGTTGTAGGTGTGGTGTCATCGGCAGGTCCAACCACTTGACGACCTCTACTGAGATTAGATTCTCTGACTACCACTATCGACAATGAAATGAAGCGGAGGCCTCTTTACCCACATCTGTGAGTGAAAGAGGCGTTCCCCTTCCTCTAGTTCTTATGGTTTACTTGGCTAGACTTTGGTGGTAGCGACAGTGGCATTGGGTTCAACATCGATAATCTACTTTCCTCCTTATATATTTGATTCATAGTCAGAGTTTGTCTCTGACTTGGAATATTTGAGCTCGACCACCAATGACTACTTGGAGTGACATTCTTTGGTGTTGTGCCAAGGGATTTTATGATATTCACACCATTTTCCCGTGTCCTTCTTCGACTTCTCATTACCCTTCTTGTGTTGCAGCTTGGACTGGTTGTCCTGATAGTGGCCATATTTTCTCTATCCCTTTTTTTGTGGGTTGGGGTCGCCTTTTTCATGCTTTAGCTGTGAGGATTTTGCAGATCCAAACTCTCACCACTTCTACTTAAATTTTTTCTCGATCTTGACAGAATATCTATAAGTCGTACCCAATCATGCCATGTCGAGAAAATCCATTTTTGTTTTAATGTATCTATTCAAAAAGAAGTGGTATTTGAGAACCAGATATTTCTCATAGGATTTTGTACCTAATTTGTTGTGCAGGGTATGGAAAATATTGGTTAAATATGGTACTATCTGGTCCCTTTCTTGACGCAGGGTGGTCCATCTTGTGTATTTGTCCTCGTAGCTTCTAACAGGGTAGTATTTTTCTTTAATGGAATCCCTGAAGGAATCCCATGTAGGGGAAACCATAAATATTTCAAATTCCTCTATGGCCCTTTTCTCAGAGTAACTATCCCACCAGTCCTTAACATGGAGGGCAACCTTGAGGAGTGCAAAAGTAATCTTTTCCCTATCGGAAAAAATGTGGACCAAAAAATACCCTTCGAGAAGATTCAACCATTTATCTACAACATCCGCATATATCACTCCTTCAAATAATATCATATCAAAATTTACCTGTACCTTAAAGGGGGTTGCATGGCCGCTTGATGAAGATGCATTTCCTATGGGCAACTCCGAAGGATCTGGGCAAAGTTGTCCATCATTTCATTCCTTTGTCGTGCAAGGGATTCCTTGAGAAACATATTAAAAGAATCTCTTGTTAAATCATCTTTATTTTTGTCCCCCATGGGTTTTTGTCAGGCTCGACACAACCAATCTTGCAAAGGATCGATTGGTTCGAGTCCCAACTTCTTGTACCTAGATCTTGTCGGGGACATGCACAAAGACAAATAAAAGAAGAGAAAAATGCTCTAATACCACCGATTCAGATTTATGATAGGAACAAAATGAATAACAAACTAAATACAATAACACAAAGATACAAAGAACAACAAAAGATATCTTGTGAAAAATAACTTTTATTGAATAAATAAAAGAGGTTGAAACTGTAAAACTGCAGAACTGAAAACAACTTGCTCAAATGGTGGTAGCTATCTTTGAGAAGAGATGTGGCTACTACGTGCATCTATCTGAGTATAATGAATACAATGAGGCTCCAAAGGCCTTTTTAACATTACTCATGAAGGCCAAAACCCTAGGCATCCAAAAACTTAACCCTAGGATATGAAACAACAAAAGTTATGTGGGCCCCGATGGGTAAGTTGGTACCTCAACTTCCCGTGGTTGTAACTTTTTCATACGACCTCTGTTTTAGGCACGTGATAGCCCGTTGGAAAGGTATTTTCGATAAATACACACTATTCCATCAAAATTGGATTTTGTCTATATTTTGACTATGGCAACCCAAAAAAACACTTTTTAGGGCCCCAAAATGGCGTTGGAAGTACATAAAGATGTACCAACATGAAAAATTTCAAACTAAGCCAGTTGGATTAGGTGGGAGGCCACCAATATCCACCTGGAAGATGTGTAGGGATTTATAAAGAACTGAAAGTTTAGAATCCATAATTACAAATAATTACAAAAGAACGTGTTGAACTAAAATTGTCAAAAGGAGCCAATTGGAATAGGTGGGTGGCCACCAATACCCACCAAGATCATTTAAGGGCTAAGAGGATTGTTCCATTGCTTCTATAGTGCTCATTTCATTTAGGAATTCCTTTTGTTTCACTCAAAATTTTTTCCATTTTCCCAAGATATGGCCATTTTAGTCAAATTCAGAGGTATAAATCCTGAATGCACACTTTTAAATATTTGCAAAGATAATATATATATATTTCGATTTGTTACTCTTTTTTTAATCTATGTATGATCTTTGACTCATGCCCTATGCGATCTCAACAAATCATAAACATAGTAGAAAGGGTTTTCATGTCTGTGTATGTTCTTTGTCGTGTTCTCTGTGCGATCATGATAAATTAGAACAAAGGAGAAACTTGCATTTTTTGGGTAAGATAACCGACATCTATCTCTTTTTTCCATCAAGAAAAAAAAAATCTTGTGTGAAAAGAGATTTTTATGAGCAAGATCCCCAAGGCCTTCAACAACAACAACAACCCCAATAATCCTTCTAAACAATATAATAAGTTTTGCACTAGCTCGCTTGGTTAAAAATTTCTTTATTAATTAAGAGGTCTTGATTTCAAGTGTCTTTTTGTTACTTGTTTTTGAAAAATTTCATGCATCCATTGTAAAGTATAATTCGCTTAAATTATAAAAATGAATCACGATAAGTATCTTTAGTATTTTATTTTAAGTTATTTAATTTTCATGCAACTTTAATTTATAAAGTAACTTCATTGTAAATGTGATCCCACTTATTCTATAAAAGTGGGTTATTTCATAAGAAACATATTTGTAAAAAGTTAGGTTATTAGAATGGAGGGTATCACCACCTAGACCAACATTTGCTTTCCACGTGTCTCTTTGATTACCATTTATGACTTGTTTAAAAAGGGCATAAATTTCACATCCGAAGTCAATTTCCATTGCTGTATTTTTTTAAACAACCTATTTTTCCAAGAGAATTCCATCCAGACCATCATTTTCATATTTTAAATCCATATTCTTTGCATATTTAATATGTCTTCTCTTAGTGATCTTTTTCTTACCAATAACAACTACTTCTCATGGAAATCTCATATTGAGGATGTATTAAGAAGTAAAGGACTGTACCATATTACCTTGGCAATAGAGCAAGAACCAAATAATGATGACAAGTATTCCAAATGGGTTAATAGGAATGATGAAGCACGTGGACTAATTGGAATTTTCATCTCTCATTATTTAAGGTTTCACCTTCAAGGACTTGATGCCCCCAATAAATTTTGGAAAAAACTTGCAGTTGTGTTTGCTAAACACAATGTTATTCAATCCCACAAGTTGGAAGATCAATTAATTCTTTTAAGTCGAAATGATTTTCCTTGCATTGAAGATTACTTTTCTAAGTTAAAAATACTTGGAGTTTTGTGTATAGAATGTGAACTATATTTGAAGGAAGATTGATGCATATATGTTATTCTTTCTAAGCTAGGAAGTGCATATTTTTTTTTAATCTTGGTATTCTTGTAATATACCATTTATGCAATGAGACAATCTCTAGGGAGTGCTAATAAACAACCCTCTCTTGAGTCCTTTTGTGATTATTTAATTTGAGAGAAAGATAATCTTTTGCAACTTGGATTGATCATCACTACAGGTAAATCCAAAAAATCCTTAGTGGTCTAGTAGAAATATGAATCTAGGAATCTCAGGAAGGAACATCCTCGTCACAACAACAAGAAAAACAAGGGTCCCAAACCCTCTCATCTATATTTTTCTCCTAATTGTGACAAAGAAAAAAAACATAAAAGTAAGAAGATTGGTGACAAGCATTGCAAATTTTGTGGGAAAGATGGTCAAGTGGAGTCTAAATGATTTAAAGGGATGCAATCCTTAGAATCGGTGATAAAAAATCACAATATCAATATTCATTCTTCTTCTTCTTCTTCTTCTCATGGACATGCACTTTCTTCTTCTGGTTTCTCCTTTAATGCAACATCAAATTCTTCTTTTGACAAGTGGCTTATTGATTCCAATGAATCTTATCATATGGTTGAGGACAAAGCCATATTTTCTTCTCTAAATGAATGTAATACCAAGAAAAATTTGTTGGTGATGATATATCTATTAGTGTTGTAGTGCCTAGAATAGTTTAGGTAGCTAATGGTCATTTTAGTGATGTATTATGTGTCCCAAGTATTTCCTGCAACCTTCTATCAATATATCAGATCATGCATTCAGGTGAAGGTAAAACCATAGAGTTTTCACCTCAGCAAGTTGTAATAAAGCATATAAAAGATCCTATGAATGTTCATACAACTGAAATTGTTGATGATATCACTAGGTTGTACAAGTTTGACAACTTTGGTTCATCATATTTTCCATCAGTTTTTGTTGCTCATAGCGATGACTTGAGAAAAAATTGGCATGAGTGGTTTGATCATCTAAACTATCATTCATTATAGAAAATATGTAATAAATAGATGGTGATTGTTCTTCTTCTTGTTTCTTGCAGAGATGGTGTTTGTGTTGTTTGTGCTCTCGACAAACATCATCGGAATATTTTTTACAAACGCACCTCTTGGAATGCCTCGACCCCTTTGAATCTTGTTCACAGTCACTTGTGTGGTCATCTTTCTTCTCCTTCTTTTTCTGAGTGTAGTTGTTTCTTAACCCTCATTGATTCCTTCTCCAAATGAACTTGGTTTTACTTATTAAAACTTAAGAGACAACTTTTTTACAAGTTTTTGTCCTATAAGGGCCTTGTAGAAAAAAATTCTAGACATCGACTTGAAAGATTAAGAACATATAATGGAGGTGAATATGTGAATAACAACTTTACAAGTTACTACAATGCATAGGGAATCCAAATGCAACAAACTATTCCATAATAACCATAGAAAATGGTGTGTATGAGAGAAAGAATCATGCATTGAAAGAAATGGCTAATTGTATGATCTAATCTAAGGGATTAAGTCGTAATTATTGGACGAAATCCATTAACTCTGCAAAATTACATAGTAAATCACACTCCCACAAAGGCCCTAAAATATATAACAATGGAAGAAGCATGGAATAAAATTAATCCAGATGTAACCACTTCTATGTGTTTGGCATTGTAGCATTGGATCACACTCCTTATGTGAAAAGGATATATATACAACCTAAAAGTGAGAAGCATATTTTCATTGGCTATTATGAAGATGTCAAAGGTTACATACTTCTTCAACCTCATTCTAATCAAATTATTATTAGAGTAGATGTTAAGTTTGATGAAAATCTCTTGGCATGTGAGCCTAATTTGATCTTTTTGGTTTCTTTGGCTTGTGAGACATATTTGACATTTGTTCCTTCTTTTGTTCCTATTCTAGTTTCATCTTCTTTAGATGATGACAATGAGGATTAAAATCCACCTCTTCTTTCTCACCTTCCTCTCGATTAGTATAATAAACATGAACCTGCACCAACAGCACCACTTCTAGATGGTTTCATTCAAGACGAGAAGTAGCCAGTGATCTTGACAGTAATCCTTTAGATCGGTGTTAGAGTCATTCACCATTCTAGTGAGACTATTTAATTTTGGATCATGTTTTAGAGAATCATGATCCAGTGACATTTGTAGAAGCTTCAAGTCATCCAGATTGTGATACAACAATGAATGAAGAGTATTTTTCTTTAATGAAAAATGATACTTGGGATATTGTACCTCTACTGAAAGGAAGAAAACTTGTCATATGTAAATAGGTTTATAGAGATAAGTATGCATCATATGGAAGTGTTGAAAGACACAAGGCTCGATTAGTTTTCAAAGGATTCTCACAAGTTGAAGGCATTGACTATAATGAAACATTTTCCCATGTAACCAAAATGAATTCCATGTGCCTTGTTATAGCCTTTAATTATGTATTTTTAAATTTTTACAAAATAATTAGAAAGTCGATACATTTTTCCTTTAATTAGATATAATTTATTTAAAAAATAACTAGCATGTTCATATATTTATCTACTAAATAACTTTGTTCATAATTAATAAATATAAAATACAAAATGTAAAAATATGTGAACATTATATCTCTTAAATATTAATAATAATTTATGAAATATTTATTTAATACAAAAATGATTAATAATAATAACAATAATAATATATTTTTAAGGTCATGGTCAAGCCAAACACCAAAAGTGTGTATGAGACCCCCTTGCTTGGGAGACAAGGGACCCCCCCTTGTAGGGATCTGACTGCTAAAGTCTACGAAGGTATACATACACTTACACCCTATGGATTTTAAACTGTGACCTTCAAGGAAGAAACACATGTTCTCAACCACTAGGCCCACTCAGGCTATACTAATGCTTCATTGTAAAAAAATATTATATTTCTTATAAACTATTTTATATGTCTTTGTAAAACATATAAACAAAGTTACTAAACAACATATAATTCCATGCACTTTTTATTGACATGAACATCATATTAGATGAAAGATAACAAGGATATCCTTGAAATGGAAAAGGGAGTGCCTTAGTGAAATTAGGTGGTTACGTAAGATTTTTGTTTTATTTATTTATTGGTTTTTTGTTTTTGTAGGGTTAATGAACAACTAGGATTTGTTGAATATAGTCTATGAATAATTAAATAAAATGATTTATTATTATATATGGATGTACAATGGGAGGATATGGTGGAGGAGGTTCTAATACTCATTGAATCTCTCAATAAATATTAAAATATGATGGAATTGAGTGTCATTACTATAGGCTAGAAATAATCACTTCAAATGAGATCAATATTTTATGATGCATGAGAGGATCATCAAGTTAACAAGTTGTTAATAATGATGGCTCATTGAATTTAATTTGTGTGTCCTTTAAGAGATCACATAGCATGCATGGCCTCATAAATCCATATGAATAAAATACCTTTGATTGAGCTATGGTACAAATATTGATTGCCACAAATATCCCATAATAAAATCTTAGTCAATTTTGCATAACCTTCAAATCCATTAGATAACATAGACAATGAATACGAACTATTTTTTCAAAAATATATTTAGACACTTAGGAGTTAGTTAAGATCAACATTGTATAATGTGTCATTAGGTAAAAGTGTGTTTCTTTAGTATGCATTAGTATGGATTTGTAGTTAGCTAATCCGACAGTCATGATATGTTCCCAACATAGAGTGATTTGACATTTAATATTCTCTTCGATCTTAATGCCTACACTGATCCATGGCTTCACACCCGATTGGTCTGTGATCTCTATTTAAAGAGCATGGAGGGTCATTTTCTAATGATAGATTGTGAGAAACTCTCTTGTAGATCTCCCTGTAATATTTTTCTTTTACATTAGCAAAATGCTCCAAATGGTTGTGTTGCTTGGGGATGTGGATACTTCCACACAAGGGTTTTACTATGTAAAAACATCGATGCGTTGATATTCGATATAGTTTTGTGAGTGGTGACTGAAGGTTTCCATCCTTGGTTGGAATACATGTGTTGTCAGACATGGTATTAGAGCGCATTTGAATTCTTTCTCCTGTTGTAGATCGATATCTTAAAGTCGTATCGTTGCATATCTAGTTTCTTCCATTTTTGAACATTTATGGGCTAAGAGTATTATTCCATTGCGTCCGAAGTGTTGGTTTCAATTAGGAACGACTTTTGTTTCACTCGAAAAGGTTTCCATTTTCCCAAGATATGGACATTCAGTCAAATTTGAAGGTATAAAGCCCGAATAAACCCTTTTAAATATTTGTAGAGATAATATTTTGGTTTTATTTTTATTTTTTTAATATTTTTGTCTCTGGGTTGCTACTCTTTTTTATCTGTGTATGCTCATTGACATGCACCCTGTGCGATCTCATAAAATCAAAAACATAGCAGAAATGGTTTTTTGTCTGCGTATTCCCTTTGATGTGTGCTCTGTGTGATCTCAGTAAATAAAAAACAGAGGGAAAACTTGCATTTTTGGGGTAAGCTAACCAATATAAAACTCTTTTTTCCCTCAGGAAGCATTTTTTTTTCTTGTGTGAAAAGAGTCTTTTATGAGAATGCTCTCCACGGCCATTAACAACAACAACAACAAAAACAACAACCCCAATCCTCCTTATAAACAAATATAATATGTTTTGCACTATCTCGCTTGGTTAAAAGTTGCTTTATTAAGTATGAGGTCTCAAGTTCCAATGTTTTTTTGTTAATTTCTTTTGAAAATTTGCAGGCATCCATTGCAAAGTATAATTCACTTAAATTGTAAAAATGAGTCACTATAAGTTGCTTTAATATTTTACTTTAAGTTGTTTATTTTTCATGCAAATTTCATTTATAAAGTAACCTCATTGTTAATGTGATCCTGTTTATTCTATAAAAGTGGGTCATTTCATAAGAAAATCATTTTTAAAAAGTGAGGTTATTAAAAGGGAGGGTATCACCATGTGGACCAACTTATGCTTTCCATGTGGTTTTTTGGTTACCATTTATGCCTTTATTCAAAAGGGCATAACTTTCACATCCGAAGTCCCTTTTTAGTGTTGTATTTTTTGAAACAACCTATTTTTCCAAGAGCATTACATCCAAACCATTATCTTCATATTTTAAATCCATATTCTCTACCTATTTAATATGTCTTCTCTTAGTTATATTTTTCTTACCAGTACCAACTACATCTCATGGAAATCCCATATTCATGATGTATTCAAAAGTAAGGTGTTCGACAACATAGGTATTCCAACAAAGGACAAACACCTTTAGTAACCACTCACATACACAGATCAAATATAAACACACCGATGTTTTGACATGGTAACACCCCTACGCGAAAACATCCATGAACCCAGCCAACGCGGGCACTTGGAGTAGTTTATTAATGCAAAAGCAAAAGATTACAAAGAGATTTTACAAGATAGTTTCTCACAATCGATCATCGAAAAATGACCCTCCATGATCTTTAAATAGAGATCATGGACCAATAAGGTGTTAAGCCACAGATCAATGGTCATTAAGATTGAGGAGAATATGAACAGTCGGATCACGCTATGTCGGGAACATATCATGACCGTCAGATTTCCTAATTACAAATTCATACTAATGCATACTAAAGAAAAACACTAAGAAACATACTTTTACCTAACGACACATTAGAACAAGTAGATCTTAACTAACTCTTAAGTGTCTAAATATCCTAACATCCCCCCCTTAAGTACAAATTGGGATAAGATTGAAGGATTTACAATAGTGACACAATAGGAGAAGGAAGGAGGCATTAGAGCCTATCCCCCCTTAATGAGAAAGTCATGAACACCTAACATAGATCGAAGTTTAGAAAACTTCGCTTATGTAAGAGACTTTGTGAAAATGTCTGCAACTTGATCTTTTGTAGGGAAAAAGAGCACTTCAATAACTTGATCATGAATGAGATTTTTGATGAAGTGCATCTGTAGTTCGATATGCTTACTTCGCTGATTTTGAAATGGGTCTTTGGTGAGATTGATAGAACTCTAATTGTCGCACCAAAGGCTGGTCGGATGTTGCTGCTGAAATCCAAACTCTGAAAGTTTTTTTCGAAGCCGAAAGGCTTCCTGACTTGCATTTACCATTGCTTGATACTCTGCTTCTACTAGAGAAAGTGAAATAGCCTGTTGTTTCTTACAGACCCAAGTGACAGGTCCTGAACCAAGGCTGAAAACATAACCTAGAGTAGACTTTCGATCATCAAGGTCGCCGACCCAATCTGAATCAATGAAACCAACCAATAAAAGAGTCCCACTTGAACTGTAATGTATCCCAAACTAAATTTTACCATGGACATAGCGAAGTATCCTTTTAGCTGCTTTCCAATGGATTTCATGGGGTCTTTGCATATACCAGGAAACAAGACCAACAACAAAGGAAAGATCGGGACGGGTATGAGTCAAGTATAAGAGGCTACCAACTAACTGATGGTACAGGATGGCATCAACTTTGGGAGAAGTACAGGTGGCATTAAGCTCGACTCTAGACTAGAAGGAAGAAGGGGTTGGTTTACAATCATCCATGTGAAAGTGATGAAGAAGGTCACAAGCATACTTAGACCGGGAAAGAAAAATTCCTTCATTGGTTTGCAAAACTTGGAGGCCAAGGAAATAGTGCAAAAAACCTAAGTTTGTCATTTAAAATTTCTTCTTAAGGCTGGTTTTCACATGGTTTAAAAGTGTTGAGTCACTACCAGTAAGGATAAGGTCATCAACATAAAGGATAAGGATTATGAGATGACTTCCTACTTTCTTGGTATAGACATTAGGATCAGAATGGCATCTAGAGAATCCAGTGTCAATAAGAAAGTGTTCCATCTGATGCATACTCATTTATGTAGACCCATTTACATATGCCAAGTTTTCTTCCTTTTGGAAGAGGTACAAGATCCCAACTATCATTGTTCATTAAAGAACAATACTATTCATTCATTGTTGTATCCCAGTCTAGATGACCCGAAGCTTATGCAAATGTCTCTGGATCATGAGTCTCTGAAACTTGAGCCAAAAGAGAAGAGGCTCGCTACAACTATGAACGTGTCCAACACCAATATGAAGGATCACTAATAAGATCACCAACTACTTCTCATGTTGAACATACCCATCTAGGAAGTTGTGGAGTTGGTGTTGGTTCAGGTTCAAAGGAATCATCTGGAGGAAGGTGAGAAGGAGGAGGTGGATTTTTATCCTCACTGTCATCATCCAAAGAAGAAACCAAAATAGGAATAGAAGAAGGCATAAACGTCGAAGATGGATTGCAGGCTGAAGAAGGAACAATTATCGAATTAGGCTCACAGGCCAAGAGATTTTCATCAAATTTAACATCTCTTCTAATAATAATTTCATTACAATGTGGGTGAAGAAGTATATAACCTTTGACATCTTCAGAATAACCAACAAATATAGACTTCTCACTTTTAGGCTGCAATGCTTTCCTTTTCTCATCAGGAATGTGACTTTCCTTTTCTCATCAGGAATGTGAGCCCATGCTATACTGCCAAATACATGGAAATGACTTACATATGGTTTAATTTTAGTCCAAACTTCTTCTGGTGTTATATTTTTAAGATCCTTTGTGGGAGTGCGATTTACTATGTAATTTGCACGGTTGATTGCTTCTGCCCAATACTTTAGACTTAATCCCTTAGATTGAATCATACAATTTTCCATTTCTTTTAATGTGCAATTCTTTCTCTCAGCAACACCATTTTGTTGTGTTGTATATGGAACATTGTGTTGCATTTGGATGCCCTATGTAGTGCAGTAACTTGTAAAATTATTGTTCACATATTCGCCTCCATTATTTGTTCTTAACTTTTGAATTTGATGTCGAGATTAGTTTTCTACAAGGGCCTTGTAGGCCAAAAAATTTGCTCTTAAGTTTTAAGAAGTAAACCCAAGTATTTCTGGAAAAGTCATCAATGAAAGTTAAGCAATACATGCACCCAAAAAACGAAGGAGAAGAAATTGGACCACACAAATCACTGTGAACAAGCTGCTAAGGGCCTGAGGCGTGCCAAGAGGCACGTTTGTCAAAATTTTCCTGATGATGTTTGCCAAGAACATAACTGACACAAACACCATCTCTGCATGAAACAAGAGGAAGACCATTCACCATATGTTGATTACATAGTTGTTGCAATGAGCGATAATTTAGATGACCAAACCGCTCATGTCAAAGTTTGCTCAATTCATTGCTATGAACAACAAAAACTGATGAAAAAGATGATAACACAAATTTTTCAAACTTGTACAATCTGGTAATATCATCAACAATTCTAGTTGCATGAACATGCTTAGGATCTTTTAGATCCTTGATTACAACTTGGTGAGGTGAAAAATCTACGGTTTTACCTTCACCTGAATGAGTGATTTGATATATTGATAGAAGGTTACAAGAAAGAGTTGGAACACATAATACATCATTGAAATGACCGTTTTCTACTTGAACTGTTCTAGATCCTTCAACACTAAGAGATCTATCATCACCAATAAATATTTTATTGGTGTTAAATTCATTTAGAGTAGAAAATATGTCTCTATCCTTAGACATATGATAAGATGCTCCAGAATCAATAAGCCACTCATAGGAAGAAGAAGTAGAAGTTGTATTGAAGGAGAAACCAGAAGCATAAAGTGGATGTCCATGAGAAGAAAAAGAAGCAGTGGAATCAATACTGATGTTGTTCTTCTTCATCATTGCTTCTAAAGATACCATATTCTTGAAACATTTGGACTCATCATGACCATATTTATCACAAAAGTTGCAATGTATTTCAGTCTTCTTACTTTTATATTTTTCTCCTTAGTCACCATTAGGAGCAGAAGTTGTCTGAGAGGGTTTGGGACCCTTATATTTCGTGTTGTTGTGGTGAGGATGTTGCAACTTGGGATTCTTGCGTTTATCTTTTTGATGGATGACTAAGGATTTTTTGGAGGTACATGTAGTGTTGATCACTCCAAGTTGTACAAACTTATTTTTCTCTCTAATCAAAGCATCACAAAATTTCTCAAGATTGGGTTTTTTTATAAGCTGTCCTTAGAGACTCTTGCATGGCATAAAAGGTAGATACAAACACAAAATATGCACTACCTTTCTTAGAAATAATAAGATATATGCAACGATATTCTTCTATCTTTATCTTACATTATTCACATAAAGTTCTGAGTGTTTTAAACTTAGATAGATAGTCTTCAATGCAAGAAAAACAATTTGAACTTAAAGTCGGTAATTTATTTTCTAACTGTTGTGCTCAAATAATATTATGTTTACCAAAAACATATTCGATCTTTTCCCAAGCTTCTTTGGGTTGATCAATTGATTGAAGGTGGAACCTTAAATCAGGAGAGATGGACATTCCTATTAATCCACGTGGTTCTTCATTCCTATTATCCCATTTGACTTTCTTGTCAGCATCAGTGGGTGTTGTTTCCTTTCTCAAGGTAATCTGATACAATCGTTTACTTCTTAATAAATCCTCCATATGGGATTTCCATTGGAAGTAGTTGGTGCTGGTAAGAAAGAGATTACTTGTAGAAGCCATATTAAATATGCAGATAATATGGATTTAAAAATTGAAACTGATGATCTTGATGGAAATATCTTGAAAATTTAGGCGGTTTAAAAAAAAATGGCACTGAAAATGGACTTCGGATGTGAGAGTTATGGCCTTTTAAAAAAAGGCATAAACGGTAACTAAAGGACCACGTGGTGGTGTAAGTTTCTTTATGAAGTGACCCACTTTTATAAAGAGAAGTGGGGATCAATTTACAATGAAGTTACTTTATAAAAGAAAATTTGCATGCAAAATAAATAACTCTAAAATAAAATATTAAAGCCACTTATAGTGATTCACTTTTATACTTGAAGTGAAATACACTTTACAATTTTAGCATGAACTTTTTCAAAAAAAGTAACAAAAGAGAGACTTGAACTCAAGACCTCTTACTTAATAAGGAAAATTTTAACCAAATGGTCTAGAAAAACATATTTTATTGTTTAGAAAGAGGATTGGGGGTGTTGTTTTTGTTGTGGAAGATGGCCTTGGAGAGCGTGCTAAAAAAAGGCTCTTTTCACACAAGAAAAAAAATCGCTCTCCAAATCTGATTGAAATGGTCGTATCTTGGGAAAACAAAAACATTTTGGAGTGAAATGAAAAGTGTTCTTGACTAAAACGAGTTCTATAGACACAATGGAACAGTCCTCTTAGCCCAAAAATATATGTAAATGACAAAAAATGGAGATGAAGAAACTCGGCTTCACGATCTCGATCTACAACAGGAGCAGGTCTTCAAACAGGCTTTGATACCATGTTTGAAAACATAGGTAATCCAACAGAGGTCGAAAAAATTCAGTAAACACTCACATAAATAGATCAAATATCAACACATTGATGTTTTGACGTGGTAAAATCCCTACAAGGAAACATCCACGGCCCCAACCAACGCGACCACTTGGAGCAACTTATTAATGCAAAAGAAAAAGATTACAAAGAGATTTTACAAGAGAGTTTCTCACAATCGATCATCGAAAAATGACCCTCCATTCTCTTTAAATAGAGATCAAGGACCAATCGGGTGTTAAGCCATGGGTCAATGATCGTTAAGATCGAGGAGAATATGAACCGTTAGATCACTCTATGTCGAGAACATATCGTGACCATCGGATTTCCTAACTACAAATGCATACTAATGCATACTAATGAAACACACTAAGAAACACACTTTTACCTAATGACACATTAGACCAAGTAGATCTTAACTCACTCCTAAGTGTCTAAATATCCTAACATAAAGGACTGTACCCTATTACCTTAGAAAAATAACAATAACCCACTAATGATGACAATCATTCCAAATGGTCTAATAGGATTGAGGAAGAATGTGGACTAATTGGAATTTCCGTCTCTCGTGATTTAAATTTTCAGCTACAAGGATTTGATGCCCCCAATAAGGCTTGGAAAAATCTTCCAAATGTGTTTTCTAAACACAATTTTATTCAAACCACCAATTGGAAAATAAATTAATGATTTTAATTCCAAATTATTTTTGTTGCATTGAAGATTAATTGTCGAAGTTCAAAACACTTAGAATTTTGTGTATAGAATGAAAACTAGATTTGAAGAATGATTGATGCATATATGTTATTCTTGAGAAGCTATATAGTGCATATTATGTTTTAATCTTGCTAGTGTTGTAATCTACCTTTTATGCCACTAGAGAAGATGTAGGGATTGATAATAAATAACCCTCTCTTGAGTCCTTTTTTTATTCTCTAATTCGAGAGACAGATAATCTTGTGCAACTTGGGTTTATCATCACTATAGGTAAATCCAACAAATTCTTAGTTGTCTATCAGAAAGATAAATCCAGGAATATCAAGAAGAAACATCCTCATCACAACAAAAAGAAAAACAAGGTTCCCAAAAACTCTCATCTAGCTTTCACTCCCAATGGTGACAAAGGAGAAACATCTAAAAGTAAGAAGACTAGTGATAGACATTGCAAATTTTGTGGGAAAAATGGTCAAGTAGAGTCTAAATTCTTTAAAAAGATGGAGTATTTAGAAGTCATGATGAAGAAGAAAAATAGTAATATTGATTCTTATTCTTCTTCTTCTTCTCATGGACAAACACATTTTACTTCTGTTTTATCCTTTAACACAACTTCTACTTCTTTTGATGAATGGCTTATTGATTCTGAAACATCTTATCATATGGCTAAGGATAAAGCCTTTTTTTTTTCTCTAAATGAATGTACGCCAAGAAAATAATTGTTGGTGATGATAGATCTCTTAGTATTTTAGGTTTTGGAACAATTTAGGTAGCTAATTATAATTTTAATGATGCATTGTGTGTCCGAAGTATTTCCCGTGACTTTCTATCAATATAACATATCACTCATTCAGGTGAAGGTAAAAACGTAGATTTTTCACCTCAGGAAGTTGTAATCAAGGATCTAAAATATGCTAAGCATGTTCTTACAATTGGAATTTTTTATGATATTACCAGGATGTACAAGTTTGACAAATTTGGTTCATCATCTTTCCCATCAGGTGTTTTTCTCATAGTGATGACTTGAGCAAACTTTGTCATGAGTGGTTTGGTCATCTAAACTTTCACTCATTGTAGAAACTATGTAATAAACATATGGTGATTGGTCTTCCTCTTGTTTCTTGCAAAGATGGTGTTTGTGTCAGTTGTGTTCTCAACAAGCATCATCTGGATAGTTTTGAAAATTGTGCCTCTTGGCATGCCTCATCCCCTTTGAATTTTGTTCACAGTCACTTGTGTTGTCCACTTTATTCTCCTTCTTTTTTTGGGTGCAAGTATTTATTAACCTTCATTGATGGATTCTTCAAATGCACTTGGGTCTACTTATTAAAAATTAAGAGTGAAGTTTTTGACAAGTTTTTTCCCTACAAGGCCCTTGTAGAAAAAACATCTAAACATCAACTTCAAATATTAAGAACATATAATGGAGGTGAATTTTTGAATAAGAAATTTACAAGTTACTACATTGCACAGGGCATGCAAATGCAACACACTATTCCCTATACACCACAACAAAATGGTATGGATGCGAGAAAGAACCATGCATTAAAATAAATGGCTAATTGTATGATCCAATCTAAGGGATTATGTCTTAATTATTGGAATGAAGCCATTAACTCTGCAAATTAAATAGTAAATCACACTCCCACAAAGGCCCTAAAAAATATAACACTATAAGAAGAATGTAATAAAATTAAGTCAGATGTAAGCCACTTCCATGTATTTGGTAGTGTAGCATGGGCTCACATTCTTAATGAGAAAATGATAGATATACATCCTAAAAGATAGATATCAAAGGTTACATAATTCTTCAACCTCATTCTAATGAAATAATTATTAGAAGAGATTTTAAATTTGATGAAAACCTCTTATCCTGCGAGCCTAATTCAATGTTTCTACCTTCTTCAACTTGCGAGAGGTATTCGACATTTGTACCTTCTTATGTTCCTATTCCAATTTCTTCTTCTTCAGATGATGACAATCAACATGAAAATCCACCTCCACCTGCTCACCTTTCTCTAGATGAGTCCAATGAACATGAACCTATGCTACCACCATCGCTTCCTAGAATGTAATACCCCGTTTTTGATTCCCCATATTAAATAATATATTTTTTAACTTATGAAAGGTCGGAGTGCCCAAACAATTAAAATAGGCCAGCGTGACTAGGAAATGTAATGTTTTGATCATTATTAATAATAAAATATATCGTTGGCTACTAGTCGAACAAGGACTAGAGTTATAGGGGGCTATGATTCCACAAGAGAGGGGGCTTGAGGGGATAAATATTTATTTTATGTTTTATTTACCCAATTGTTTTTAATGGAGAATATCATTTACATGAGATTCTTAGGGGAAGGCCATGTGGTTCTTTAATTCCAATAAATATATAAACCCATATTTGGGTTGTTTGGGGGTTCACACTCACTCATTGTTCATTGTTCACACCTTTCGTTATTGCCTCTCTCTCCATTTACTCTTTCACCCACTCCTCATTCCTCATTCATTTGATCTTGGATTGGCAAAGAAAAATGAATGGTTGGAGAGGTGATCTGAAAATGATAAAGGCTTGTATTCTTGAAAATATTTGCAAGTTTTTAATTCAAGTGTTCTTATGCAAATGGATCAATTTTGCAAACACAAATTTTATAGAAATTACACATTCAAGATGCATATAATCAACAACAAATAACAGTGAACAGAAAACACATAACACAACAAATGATAAAGGAGTTCACCCCTCTCTTGGGCTACATCTCCTGGTCCAGCTTCCAATGGATCTTTTGTATTATTTGTTCAAAGTGCTAAAATGTGTGCTTTACAATGCTCAAAATTCTAAATAGATGGCTCCAATGGATTCAGAACGTCCAAAAACCCCTAGCTGGGCTTTTTCGGCACCTGGTTTGGCCAAAAATTGAAGAAGATAGGCTTCCTGGAAGTTCCCCTTCAAACTTGTTGTCTCTGGATTGCCAAAATGCACCTCTATCTCCTCAACATATCCCCGACGCACATATTTGTGTTAAAACCTAGCACTGGGCGCAACCGCAAAATGGTGTGAACTGTAGAATGGTTAGGGTGCACCTAACCCCTAACTGCCAAAACCCGTAGACATATGGGTCACCATGTGACCGCGCGCATATACAAAAAGGGGAAAAGGTTTTAAAACATATGGTAACGAGGTCGGAACGCATGCGCGCTGGTGGTTACATGGTATATATATGATCTGGGGCCAAGGCTTAGCCCCGGCCCGGACCGCGCCCCAAATCACAACATTTGAAATTGAAATAAATTAAATCCCATATGTATATTAAGAACCATAGGTGGGCGCGCCAATTGGGCGGCCCTTCCCAAAGCTCTTCCCCTTGCCCGGAGGTCGTAGGGTCGAGTCCTGCCGACTACATAAGTTTTAGACCACTGTCCAGGTGACACGTGGCGGCCATTGATTGGGCCACATGTCACCATTCCATTCACCACAAGCATGCCATGTGTCAGACGCCAATTCATCCACACGACTGCCAACCAACACCTGCCACATGTAGTACAGCCCTGCCATGTTAGCATCCGTACGGACTGTACAGTCAACACATTATTTTTTGCTTGTTTGATGATTTAAACAGAACTTGATATCTCACTCATACGACGTTCGTTTGAACCCAAATGAGTTGCACTGGGTTCATGAAGACGAGGCCTACGCACCCGTTCGATTTGAAGCGATTCCAAGTACTTTTAATTTTGAGAAAAATTTGATCCCCTGGATCACACCTCCCCATTGGAAAGCTTTTGGACCTCCAAAAGACTATTTTCAGTCTATCTGAAGATGAGGGTATATTTCCCTCACCTTTCCAACCTCAATTCACTTGGCTTTGCTTGGATTTGTGCCTTTAAGACCAATTCGAAGATATTCCACATTTCCTCATTTTGAAGTTCTCATTCTCCTGTCAAGGATGGTGTCTTCATGCAGTTCTGTAAGATATTCTAGGGAGAAATCATCTATAGAAGGAATCTAAACATGTTCTCCTTGATCATCAATCAAAGGAGGCTCATACAATTTCAAATTCTCAACATTAACAACTGCATACATTTGCATATAAGGAGGTAAATCCAAATGGAAGGCATTGTTACCAATCTTGTCAAGAATCTTGAAAGGACCATATCAAATTGGTTTCAGTTTTTTACCTTCTCCTTTAAGCCTCTCCTTACTAATGTAAAGCAAAAATTCATCTCCAACTTGGAAACTGTGATCAACATGATGCTTGTCATGTCTTGTCTTTCACTTGGCTTGACTCTTTTCCAACTGCTCTTGTACCATTTGATGTATCGACTGAATTTGTTCAATGAACTTTTCTGCCCTATCAATGTCATATTGACCATCAATAGAAATATCCTTCCCAAAGATAAAATCTAAAGGAGATTTGGGCAAATAGCCAAAACATGCTTCAAATAGCGATGTTTGAGTTGAAGAGTGCTTAGATCGATTGTAAGCATGATGAATGTAGTGTAAATGCTCATCCCAAAGTTTAGGATGCTTGTTGCAATAACCACGAAGAAGATGCACCACTGTTCTATTTACCACTTATGTCTGACCATCAGTTTGCGGATGAAAAGTTGTACTCTTTTTCATTTTGGTGTCCATGAGTGCCCATAAAATTGACCAAAAGTTCCCAATAAATCGAGAATCTCGATCAGAAATAATGGATTTAGGCAATCCAAAATGTACCCAAACATTCTGAAAGAACATTTGTGCCGTTTGTTCAGCTGTAACTTTCTTCTTACAAGGCATCAAAATACACATTTTTCTAAATCGATCAACCACAACATAAAGATAATCGTGATTTCTTTTAGACATAGGTAGACCTCCTACAAAGTCCATAGAAATACTTTCCCAAGGATGAGAAGGAACTGGAAGTGGAGTATACAAACCCAACTTTTGATTGCTAGGTTTTCTTGTGGCACATAACGAACATCCTCGAACATATCTTGAAACACTTTCATTCATTTTAGGACAATAGCAATACCTTTGCAAATTAGCCACCGTCTTGCCTACACCAAAATGACCAGCAATAAGAGAAGAATGGGCTTCTCTTATTATGTTGATTCTTTCACCCTGTGGAATACATAGCTTGCCAAGATGATACAAAAGATTATCATGCACATGGTAATCCAATTCCTCAACATGGTTAGAATGACACAAAGTCGCATATACTTCTTTAAAATCAACATCTAAAGAATATTGCTCAACATAACTCTCATGCATGATAGGACTATGCTTAAGAATAACTGAAGCACTAATAATAGGCCTTGAAAGCATATCAGCAACTTTGTTATAAATACCCTTCTTATACCTTATGACCAAGTGGAATTGTTGTAGAAAACCCATCCATCTGAAGTGCCTTTCTTGTTGTAGCTTTGTTTGTGATTGTAAGTATTGCAATGGTTGATGATCTGTGTGGACAATGGTTTCTTTCCCCAAGAAATAATGTTTCCATTTTTTCACACTTTGCACCAATGCATACAACTCTTTATCATAAGTAGGATAGTTAATCACGGCACCATTAAAAGTTTCAGAATGAAAACAAATGGGCTTACCATGTTGTAACAAGACTTCTCCCATTGCATAATTGCTTGCATCGGTTTGGATTTCAAAAGGTTGCCTCAAATTCAGAAGTGCAAGAACTGGCGTTGAACTGATTCTCTCCTTCAAAGTATCAAAAGCCTTTTGTTTCTTGCCTCCCCATTGAAAAACTTGCTTGACACTTGTCACTGCATGTAATGGAGCTGCAATGGAAGAAAAGTTAGCAGTAAACTTTCTCCAATATTGGGTTGCTCCCAAAAAACTTCTTACCTCTGTCACATTGTTGGGCTTGGGCCATTCCAATATGACTTTGACCTTGGAGGGATCAATTTTTAATTCTCCTCCACCAACAATATGCCCCAAGTAGATAAGTGAATTTTTTCCAAACTCACATTTGGACATCTTCAAAAGCAACTTTTCTTTTCTCAAAAAATCCAAAACTTTCTTCACATGCTTAACATGTTCTTCACGAGATTTGCTAAAAATCAAAATTTCATCCAAGTAGACAATAACACAATCATCAAGAAAAGGCCTTAAGACATCATTCATAACTCTCATGAAAGTAGCAGGTGCATTGCAAAGTCCAAAAGGCATTACCATCCACTCAAACAAACCTTGCTTTGTTTTGAAAGATATCTTCCATGTGTCTCCTTCGGCAATTCTAATATGATGATATCCACTTCTCAAATCCAACTTAGTAAAATACTTAGCATCTTTCAATTGATCAAGAAAATCATCAATTCTAGGAAGAGGATAACGATTCTTTACCGTAATCTTGTTCAAGGCCCTGAAATCAGCACACATATGCCATGTACCATCTTTCTTTGGCACTAACACAATTGGAGATCCACATGGCGATGTGCTTGGCACGATGACCCCTTTGTTAAGCAACTCTTGGATTTGTTTTTTTATTTCATCATTCTCCATGACTGACATCCTGTACATACCAATGTTTGGAAGAGGACAATCTTGCTGCAATTGAATCTCATGTTGAATACCCCTTTTTGGAGGTAATCCCTTTGGTTTCTGAAACATCTTATCATATTGATTAACAACCTTCATCTTTGGGTTTAATCATCAAGAGAACAAAATTCTTTCTAGCATTGACTAATCTCTTCATCTGTCCCGCATTTACAAGTGACAAATTCATCTTCTTTGTATGGGCTCTAACAATGTACTCAACTCCATTTTTAAACAAGTGATACTTATTCTCATGACGATGAAAAATGGCTTTTCTATCATATAAATATGGGCTTCCCAACACAATACCATAGATATCCAAAGGAATAACATCAAGCTCTACCTCATCTATAAAATTTGCAGTGATAGCAAACCTAAGTTTACACCTTCTTGTCACCTACAATTTAGCATTATCACATATCCAACCAAGAGGGTATGGTTTAGGATGTGGAATTGTTTCCAATTTTAATTTCTTGACAATGTCTTCAGATATAAGGTTTGCTTGAGATCCAGTATCAAATAGAGTATCTATCTTGGTATGCTTTGAAATAACCCTTATATGAAAAAGTTATATGCTTTATTTTTCTTGTCGAGTTTCATTGAGATTACTGTTACTTGAAGAACTAGTACTTGCAATAGAACCCTTACCTTGATAACCCATGGCTGTAATCTTTGTTTCATCACCCGAATCAGAACCTAAATCATGTTGTATGATTGCAACAGTCTTTGACTTCCCTTTGTTGCCAAAATTTTTGGGTCTTCTTTCAGGATGAAGTTTCCAACAATGGTCTTCATCATGGCCATATTTTGAACAATGTTTGCATGTAAATTTTTCTCCCTCTTTCTTAACAACAACATTATTTTTGCCATTTCCCTTGAACTTCCTCTTTCCTTTGTATCCATGATTGAAAGGCTTCTTGTTACCCTCATGAGTTTCATTCCTTCCTCTGGCTTCCAAATGAGTTGCCTGAACACAAACTTCATCTAGATTTGAAGGGTTAAACATGAGTATGGTATGTCTCAAATAACTATGTAAAGCTCCAATGTATTTGAGTAAAGTTTATTGAGAAGACAAATCTACTCCCAAAACCAAAGCTCTTCTCCTAAATTATTGAGTAAAGCTTTGCACATTTTGTCCTTTATCTTGTCTAAAATTTTGCCAATCCATAGTAGCTTTTTGCATATATGCCAATGGGTAAAATTGTTTTTTAATTGCAACAATAAAATCATTCCAAGAGGTTAAAATTTTACCATGTTTCTTCATGTCCTCTTGAGTCTTGGTTCCCACAAAATGAGTGTTGCACTATCCAATCTTAAAGAAGCAAGTTGAATCTTAGTTTCATCATCTTGAATTTTTTGTATCCTACAATACACCTCAATCTGACGAATCCAATTATCTAAATTCTCAGCATTTACCTCTCCATTGTACATTGGCAATTCAAATTTAATATCAAGCCTTAACAAAGGAATTTGTGGAGGATTTTTACCATGTCCTTTTGGAGAATTTGGAAGAGGTCTTGAACTGGTAGAAGAGGAAGAATATGGAGGTGAGGGTGGTGGAGAAGCACCATTCCCTCCATTTCCATTTGGAGTTTTATCACCACTATCTCCCTTGTGCTTTGAAGGGTTGGAGCCTTCACCTTGCAACCTTGTATTCCTTTCTTCCATCAATACTTTCATCATTTCTCTGATTTCCATGAAATCCTTTTTGAGATCTTCATCTTCTATAGGAATATGTTCATGAATCTCTTCATGAGCCATACTTGGTGAATGCCTCCTTGAAGCTTGAGGTGATGATATAATCTTTCTTCTTGAAGGATGAGAACTTGGATCTACAAGTTGACCTTCTCCTCTTGTGAGCTTCAACCTTGTGAGCATCAGAAAACAAAACACTTGCAAATAATCAAGCCTTCAAAAACCTATGCTCTGATACCAACTTGATCTGAAAATGATAAAGGCTTGTATTCTTGAAAATATTTGCAAGTTTTTAATTCAAGTGTTCTTATGAAAATGGATCAACTTTGCAAACACAACTTTTATAGAAATTACACATTCAAGATGCATATAATCAACAACAAATAACACTGAACAGAAAACACATAACACGACGAATGATAAAGGATTTCACCCCTCTCTTGGGCTACATCTCTTGGTCCAGCCTCCAATGGATCTTTTTTATTGTTTGTTCAAAGTGCTAAAATATGTTTTTTACAATGCTCAAAATTTCAAATAGATGGCTCCAATGGCTTCAGCACGTACATAAACCCCTAGCTGGGCTTTTTCGACACCTGGTTTGGCCAAAAATTGAAGAAGATAGGCTTCCTGGAAGTTCCCCTTCAAACTTGTTGTCTCTGGATCGCCAAAATGCACCTCTGTCTCCTCAACCTAGCCCCGACGTGCATATTTTTGTTAAAACCTAGCACCGAGCGCAACCGCAAAATGGTGCAAACTGTAGGACAGTTAGGGTGCGCCTAGCCCCTAACCGCCAAAACCCGTGGACATATGGGTCACCATGTGACCGTGCGCATATACAAAAAGGGGCCAAGGTTTTAAAACATATGGTAACGGGGTTGAAACGCACGCGCGCTGGTGGTTACATGGTATATATATGACCCGGGGCCGGGGCTTAGCCCTGACTCGGACCGCACCCCAAATCACAACATTTGAAATTCAAATAAATTAAATCTCATATGTATATTAAGAACCATAGGTGGGCGTGCCAGTTGGGTGGCCTTTCCCAAAGCTCTTCCCCTTGCCCGGAGGTGATGGGGTCGAGTCCTACTGACTACATAAGTTTTAGACCACTGTCCAGGTGACACGTGGCGACCATTGATTGGGCCACGTGTCACCATTCCATTCTCCATAAACATGCCACGTGTCAGACGCCAATTTGTCCACATGAATTCCAACCAACACCTGCCACATGTCGTACGACCCTGTCAAGTGTTATACGACTCTGCCACATCAACATCTGTACGGATTGTATGGACTGTACAGTCAGCACATTGTTGTTTTCTTATTTGACGATTTGAACAGAACGTGATATGTCACTCATCCGACGTCCGTTTGAACCCAAACGAGTTGTGTTGGGTTCGTGACGACAAGACCTACGCACCCATTCGATTTGAAGCGATTCTGAGCACTTTGAATTTTGCGCAAAATTTGATCCCCTGGATCAAGAGGAGAAATTGTTTTGTTGGTTTTAATGATTGTTGGTGTATTCCATCCATGAATTAATTCCTACATAATTGAGATGAATTGGCATGTGTTAAGTTTTTCTCACAAATGTGAATCCTGAGAATCCCAACAATGTGATTCTTGACCAGATGCATTGGATCCCTAGAAGGAGGTGGACATCCTGAGGGACTTCATGGTAGAGAAGGGGGTTAATTATCTTGGGTTGTGTAGGCTGGATATAAGAGAGTTGGTGTAATTCAGATTGTTGTGTATGTCGAGAAGCCTGTGAGAGATTGAGTGTTTATTGGTTTGGGAAGCTGAGTGACACCCTCGAACTGTACTTGTGGATTCATAGCCCTGGATCGAGGGTGGAATTGTTGTTGTTAGGATATTTAGACACTTAGGATTTAGTTAAGATATACTTGGTCTAATGTGTCGTTAGGTAAAATTGTGTTTCTTAGTGCGTTTATTTAGTATGAATTAGTATGCATTTGTAGTTAGGAAATCTAACGGTCACGATATGTTACCAACATAGAGTGATTTGACGATTCATATTATCCTCGATCTTAACCACCATTGATCCATGGATTAAAAACCGATTGGTCCATGATTTCTATTTAAAGAGAATGGAGGGTCATTTTCCGATGATCAATTGTGAGAAGCTCTCTTGTAAAATATCTCTGTAATATTTTTCTTTTACATTAATAAACTGCTCCAAGTGGTCGTGTTGGATGGGGTAGTGGATGTTTCCCCGTAGGGGTTTTACCACGTCAAAACATCAGTGTGTTGATCTTTGATATAGTTGTTTTAGTGGTTACTGAAGGTGTTCATCCTTTTTTGGAATACCTATGTTGTCGAACATGGTATCAGAGCCTATTTGAAGACCCGCTCTTGTTGTAGATCGAGATCGTGAAGTCGAGTTTCCTCATCTCCATTTTATGTCATTTCCATACATTTTTGGGCCAAGAAGAATTTTCCATTGTGTCCAGAGCGCAATTTTTAGTCAGTAATACTCTTCATTTCACTCGAAAAGGTTTCTGATTGCCCAAGATACGACCATTTCAGTCAGATCCGGAGGTATAAAGCTTGAATACACATTTTTTTAATTTTTGCAGAGTATTATTTTGGTTTTATTTTGGTTTTATATTATTTATTTCTAGGTTGCTACTCTTTTAGATCTGTGTATGCTATTTTCCCCACGCCTTGTTTGATCTCGAAAAATCAGAAACATATAGGAAAAGGTGCATCTTCCAAGTAAGCTAACCGAGATCTAACCCTTGTTGTCATCTAGAAGCAAAAAAAAATTCTTGTGTTAAAAGAGTTTCTTTTTAGTACACTCTCCAAGGCCGTCAATAACAAAAAAAACCCCAATCCTCTTTCTAAAAAATACAATATGTTTTGATAGACCATTTGGTTAAAAGTTGTCGTATTAAGTAAGAGGTCTTGAGTTCAAGTCTCTCTTTTTGTTAGTATTTTTGAAAAAAATCATGCTCAAATTGTAAAGTGTATTTCACTTCAAGTATAAAAGTGAATCACTATAAGTAGATTTAATATTTTATTTTAGAGTTATTTAATTTTCATACTATTGGAAGATTGGTTGTTGTCATTGATGTCAACCATAGTCAATGGTTTTGGACCGCAAGATTGATGAAGGTATTTGGACATGAAGGAAATTGCACATGTAGATACAACACCCATGGGTGGATAATATACATCATGTTGTTTCTGGTGGTAGGTGGCACCTCATGTGGATCATCATGATTGAGGAGAAATGAATTTTTGAAGATGACAAAGTGAATTGAAGAAGGAAGTACATGTCGACCCTGAAGATAATTAAAGAAAAGAATTACAAAAAAAGAAAGTGTCAAGTCGGTTGTAATGTTAAAAGGAAGTGAAATAAAGGGTATAAATACACATCATTATACATTCAGTTTATATATACAAGTCAAATTTCAGAGGAAATATGAAGTAAAGAAGGTTGAATTTCAAGGGAGGATGAAGTCTTTTGGTGATGTGTTCTAAGGTATGTTAT
>CBVK0101487616.1:0-19778 GCA_900067695.1 Picea abies
AGGATCTGTTAAGGGATTCCGTCGTTAGCATTTGCCACGGAGCTTCGTGGGTCTCGAATCCATTCGATGTCCTCAGTTGTCTTCCAGAACATTTTCTCTCGATACCCTTGACAGGTTTCAGGCTTGATACCCTGCTCATTGTGGTCTTCGGACTGTCGACTGTACCCGCCTGATAGCTGTTCACGTGCTGGCAAATTAGTTGCCTATATTTTCTAGGGACATACACAGGTGACTGCAGGGGTATACCGCGGTACCTAGGGCGGACTTCGGACCAACGCTTTGCAGAGTAGACCCGGAGGGTGTTTCCGTATTTGAGTTGCACTTGCACCGGTAAGGTACTCTAGTGTTTGTTGTGGTAACCGTTCTTCCAAATAGTCTAGTGCTTGCTTGATTTATCTTCTAGGGGATTTTTTGTAGCGAGTGTTATTGTTTGTTCGTGTAGAATACCTTAGCGTGTCGTGAATCTTCTCACACAGTGGAGGATTCAGAGCTCCGCTGATCACGAAGGCTTTTGGGCCTGCCATCGGTTATCCTGGAGCCACCCCCGCCACCACTAAGGCGGAAGCTAGACCATCTTGGGTCTTTCGAAGCAACCGGGGCTTTCGATCCCGAACAACCCCCCGAGGAATTGACCGCCAATCTTTGATTGGTTGAAACCTCAAACACTGATTTTGGGCCAGACATTATTGTGCCAATTCAATTTTACGAACGCCTATCAGCGCCTAACCCAGTTATGGAACAAATCACTTCAACTGGGACTTCTTCCATTCCTGTCACTGTTTCTACCACAGGAGAAGCATCTCCTAAATTATCGTCGGCGGTCAGGACCACCATGGCCCCTACCACAACTTCGTCGCAAAGTGGACCGACCCCATCTATCGTGGTGGCCACAAATCCCTTCACATCTAGTGTGACAGGCGCTCCATTTTCATATGGTATGCCTAGTTCAGAAATGAGTCCTGCACTCACCAACTCCACTTCACAGACTTTGGGTCTGGGGGCAGGGAGCTCTAACGCTCCTCTGCAAGGTCAACTTGGGGGCATTCCTGTCTCTTTCAATGCTTTTCCTCACACTGGAGGTCATATTCCTCCTTCATCCCCGTCACTCGGTGGTCTGCATCAGCAGACCGCCAGGCATCCCGCACACACAAGTTCACTTGGAGTCGGGAGTCAAGGAGAACCTACGCAAACTCTTCCGGTAGGTTCATCACCGTTTGTTTGGAACGGAGGGTTTGGTAACAACCCACTTACACCGAGTGCTTTCCCATCTAGGGGCACTCCCATTTTTGGACAGTCTAATCCGGCACAGGGTACTATTCCTGCGCTGGGGGCACATATACCAGGACCTTGGAACTTAGGACAAGGATCCAATCCCGCCACGGGAATGCCGTTCTGGGGTAATGCTTTCCAAAATCAATGGAACCCCGGAAAAACTACTATGCCTCTCCCAACAGGACCGGCATGGAGTAATCCTTCCCAAAGTCTGCCTAACACGATGAATGACCAACAACCTATGTCCTTTATGGGGAATCAGCCAATGACGTCCCCGCAAATGCAAAACCTTTACGCTGGTCAGGGCAACGGTTTCTACCAAAACCCCGGCCAGCAACCAAACTTTTCCTGGCAACTTGGTGCCAGTCAAACCCCAGGACCCTTTTATCCCGGCTATCAACAACAACCTAAACTACCTTTCTTGGCGATGTTACACTTGCCGGATTTAACACGGTTGTTAAATGATCCTATCTATCACGATCCGCGTTGGCCTCCTATGCCGACGAAGTTTCCTTCGGACATCCCAAAGTTCGAAGCCAAACCCAATGAATATCCAGGTGATCACGTGACCACTTTCCACTTATGGTGTTCATCTAACTCACTAAAAGATGACTCCTTCCAGTTGCGATTGTTTCAACGCCCTCTTATCGGGAGTGCCACGAAATGGTACATAGAGCTTGACCGCTCACAATATTCCTTTTTTGGTGAACTGGCTATGGCTTTCCTTAACCATTTCTAGTTACCTGTGAGATACGATGCCGGCATAGAGTTGCTAGCCAATTTCGAGCAGACGTCAGCGGACCATATCTCGGATCATATTCGAGAGTGGCAATGCCGAAAGAGTCTTATCAAGGTACCCGTCCCACCAGATTTCCTGCTAGAGTGGTTCCTTAAGTCTTTAGTTCCGCAGTTATCCAAAGACGTCACAACTTCAGGGGTTTTCTCAGAGGAAGAAGCCATCATGAGAGCTCAACAGTTCGAGCTTATTTATTCTCAGTCTAGTCTATTGTACAACATCCTGCTGGATGCACCACGATCGATTCTGGACAAAACCAGACAGAGAGCCGGACCACATGTCGATGGTATAGTTGGTTCGGCACAAACCAAGCCCACTGAGCAATTGACAAAGCAATTGCAGTAGTTATCGATACAACACTCAGCAGCCAGCTAGACTACTGCTTTGGCTGCTCCTCCTACTCAAACGTCGGAAATACACTCCGTACAGACGACTAACCCAAAGGCCAACCAACAGCCCGAGGGGAAGAAAAAACAATGCAAAAAGAGTAAGGGGGATAAAAAACCAAATGATAAGGCTGGCGAGGGCACCACAGAAAAGAGAAAGGTGAGGTATCCGTGCAATCTTTGTGCGGAAAACCACCCAACCCATTTATGCCCTCGACTTGCAGAGGCCCAGAAGTTTGTCACACAGCAACAACAAGCTGTGTTGACTAATCCCTTTCAGCATGGGCAGAATTTAACTCAAGCCTCTGCAAGTACGAAGAAGGGCAGCCATGAAAGCTACCCTCCCCCAAACGGTTCATCTTCCACGAACGTATATATGATGAAAAGTGACGCTTTCATAGCAACTAGAGCTCACGATTATTGCAAGCCAAGCACCTCTGATAAGGGCAAAGAAGCCGAGATCCCATCTCTTCCTCTACAAATCGAGAAGATGTTGGGTGAAACAATGACTCACATCCCAAAAGGTGCGTTCAAACGCGCTTCTCATAATCCAAAAGCAAGGGCCGCCCAGAACTACTCTGTGGTGGAAGATTTGTCACAAACCCCTTGTGCTATGTCCACTTTGGAAGTCCTCCAAAGTTGCCCTGCTCAGAGAAAATCCTTGTTGACTGCTTTGGGCTCTACCGAGACTTGTAACCCGAGAATGATCATGTTAGATACAACTGACTTGAAGCCTCGTTTTCCTTACCATGTCGTGTTTCAGATAGTAGTGGCTCACCCCACGAAAATCTTTACACAAAATATTTTCCACACGGTGGTAGACGAGGGTGCTTCGACTTGCGTTATGTCATTAGCATGCTGGAAAGCCATTGGTCAAGCTGAGTTGTCTCCGTCACCTACTCTTCTCACTGTGTTCGATGGTCGTTCTTTCTGACCGCACGACATCATCCCTTCCTTCCCTGTGCAGTTAGGGGGGAAGACCGTGTGCGTCGAAGTAGAAGTAGTCGATGCCCCCATCGATTATAATCTATTGTTAGGTCGTAGTTGGACTTACGTAATGCAAGCGGTGGTCGCGACAGTCTTCCGAGTCCTCTTGTTTCCACATGAAGGCTGGATCGTGACCATTGACCAGTTATCCTTTTCTCGACCTGACCCAGCTTTGGGGGCATCCACGGTTCCCATGGTAGATAATCCTCAAGCCGGTGTCATCAACATAGGAGTTGGTTTATGCCCATCTTTGATGGGTACCCTCGATTACCCACCTCCCCAAGGCGATGTCAAGTTCATATCAACTCACCACAAGGCTGAGATTTTCCATGTTTCGTCGTTCCGCACGACTTACTTTCAGGATCAGTGGACCCTTCCTTCCCCATCAGACACGATGGATGCGACAGGGCATGCGGGCATGTCTACGCCCTTGTCGGCTGCTGAAGTAGCGTACTCTTTGGTTCAGCAAACTTCAGCTACTCTCGATCCGATTCCAATACCAGAGTTGGATCCACTCCTTGAGCCTATCTGGGCTCAGGATTCTCTTATCAACACCGATTCGTTAGACTTAGTCTTGCCTTTCGACGAAGCTATAATCGAAGCAATGACTGGTCCGGAAAAACCCTGGGAAGATCTTCATCATAGATCATACTTCCTCCCAGAGTTACACCGAATCGAGGCAGGAGAATTCACTATCGCCATGACGGGAGATCAGCCTTGTCCCATTAATCTCTTGGCTACTCAGGATATTTACGCTGAGGGCAATATGGTGACTATCACTGAAACGATACCTATCAATATCTCTTGAAACCCCGACATCGTGGAGAATGTCTTCGTCGGAGTGGATTGCTCCCCCGAAGAGATTCAGATTTACACGGATCTTTTCAAAGAATTCCGCGACATTTTTGCTTGGACTTACGAGGAAATGCCAGGCATCGATCCGAAAATTGTTGAACATGAGATCATTACATATCTGGACGCAAAGCCTGTTCGACAGAAACTTCGTCCAGTTAATCCAAGGAAGGCAGCAGCTATCAAAGCTGAAGTTGAGAAATTGCTTAAGGCAGGGTTCATATACCCTATCCACTTGACTGAATTGGTGTCAAATTTCGTGCCAGTCGATAAAAAACAAGGCACGATTCGTGTCTGTACCGATTTTTGTGATTTGAACAAGGTGTGTCCAAAAGACAATTATCCAACTCCATTCATCGACTAGATCATTGATGAGTGCACTGGTTGTGAAGCCTTTTCATTCATGGACGGTTTCTCGGGCTACAACCAAATCCAAATCAAACCCGAGGACCAACATAAAACGACATTCATTTGTCCGTGGGGTACATTCGCCTATCGAAAAATGCCTTTTGGTCTCAAGAACGCTGGAGCCACTTTCCAGCGGGCCATGTCTTTTGCGTTTCATGACCTCAAACATATAGTCGAGGCTTATCTAGATGACTTAGCATCACGCTCTCGCAAGCGAAAAGATCATCCTACGCACCTCCGACTCATCTTTGAACGCTGCCGCTACTTCCGAATTCTCTTGAATCCCAACAAGTGCAGTTTTTGCGTCACATCAGGGCGTTTGTTAGGTTTCATCATTTCAACAATGGGGATCATGGTTGATCCTCTTAAGGTGGAGGCAATAGTCCAGTTCCCCCCCCCACGCACAATTTTACAACTTCAAAGTCTTCAAGGCAAGGCAAACTTCCTACGACGCTTCATCGCCAACTATGCTGAAATCACCAAGGGCTTCATGCGTTTACTGAAGAAAGACGTTCCTTTTCTCTGGGACGACGCCGCGCAGTGCTCTTTCGATGCATTGAAACATGCCCTTACAACCGCACCTCTGCTACGACCACCGAATTATAACAAGGATTTCCTATTATATCTGGCTGCCGCAGAGTCAACCATAGGCATGGTTTTAGTTCAGGAAGATGATTCATTTTCTGAATACGTGATCTATTACCTGAGCCGAGGCCTCGTAGGACCAGAGCTTAATTACACACATCTTGGAAAACTTGCGTTGGCAGCAGTCCACGCTGTTCAACAGTTCCGTCACTATGTTATGTTTCGTAAGACCACTGTCGTTGCCGTCGTGAATCCATTTCAGTACATGTTGACACGACGAGTTATCGGTGGAAAAATCAGTAGATGGATGGTCATCCTCTAAGAATTTGACTTAGATTTTGTTTCAGCGAAGTCCAAGAAGTCGCTGGTTTTCGCAGAACTTATCTCGGAACTTCCGGTTGAGTCAGGTGACGTTGTGCCTGAGGAATCGCCTATCCAGGGTGATATGTTTTTGATTGAATCATCTGATCCCTGGTACAGAGATATACTGATCTATCTCTAGACTTTGAAGTGTCCGAACTCTGCTTCTCGTGATGAGCATCGGTGGATACGCCATCAGGCCAAGAACTATCTTATACTCAATGATACCTTGTATCGGCGAGGTGTAGATTGTATTTTGTGTCAATGCCTCACTCATGAAGAAGCCGTCATAGTGCTCAACGATTGTCATACAGGAGCTTGTGGCGGTCACTTATCCGAGTTGGCAACAACCCAAAAATTTTTACGAGCAGGTTACTTCTGGCCCACGCTTATTAAAGATTGTATTGAGTCGGTCAAGAAGTGCCATCCGTGCCAAATCTTCTCACGAAAGATGAGGGCACATCCAGCTCCGATGTTTCCTTCTTTCACCTTCGGTCCCTTCACCAAGTGGGGGATTGATTACACTACCTGCAACCCCCCATCTGCAAGGGGGCACCGCTATATCATTGTAGCTGTCGACTACTTCACTAAGTGGGTCGAAGTTATGCCGACGTTCAAAGATGATGGAGAGACTGCAGCTCTCTTCTTATTCAACCAGATTATAGCACGGTTCGGAGTCCCGGGAGAGATTGTCACTGACCATGGTAGTCACTTTCAGAATCAAATGATGACTGAATTGACGTCAAAGCTTGGGTTACGGCAAGAACATTCGTCACCTTACTACCCCCAAGCCAATGGGCAAGTAGAAGCTGTAAACAAAACTCTTAAAACTATGTTACAACGAACTATAAACTTAGCCAAATCAAATTGGCATTTGATGTTATACTCGGCATTATGGGCTTACCGAACATCAGTTAAGACTGCAACCGGTTTCTCACCTTTCCAACTCGTCTACGGGCTGGAGGCAGTCTTGCCCATCGAATGTCAAATTCCATCTCTGAAATTGGCATTAAAGTTATTTCCAGACACTTCTCCATTAGAGGAACGATTAGTACACCTTGAGAAACTTGATGAACAGCGTCGTGACGCGGCCCTGGCCAACGAAGCTCATAAACATAAGGTTAAGTGTCAATATGATAGGTCTGTTCATCCTCGAGTTTTCTCTGAGGGCGACCTTGTCCTGGTTTATGACCAAGATAAGGACCCCCTGGGGGCAGGAAAGTTTAAACCCATGTGGTTCGGACCCTTTATTGTTAAGGAGGTGTTAAAAAAGGGCGCTTATCGTCTGGTCGATTTTGAAGGGAATGCCTTGGCGGAGCCTAGAAATGGGCTCTACCTTAAGAAGTATTACTCATAGCCTGGTTACTGTGGATAACCTTTTGTAACATATGTATAGTCTTTGTGCTATTACTTTCTTTCATTTCTTTTGAAAAACGTGTAATGGGCGTGTCATTAATGTTATCTTTCATCACTTTGGTAGATGTCAAGTGAGTCCGAGGTGTTCATTGGGTACGCGGACGGGGCTAGTAGACACACACGGAGGCTCGCCTTCGCAGCTTGGGTTATCTTTACGCCACAGGGTCAGTTGTTATCTTCCGGAGGTATATGCTTAGTTGACACCACGAATAATGTTGTTGAGTATAGCGCAGTTATTGAGTTGCTTCGTGATGCTTTGTCATTCGGTATCTCTCGCCTCTGGGTCTATCTAGACGCTCAACTGATTGTGTCACAGCTAAACAGAATATACCAAGTGCACGATCCTACTTTACACCGACGATTCCTTAGGGTACGTCTCTTGGAACACAACTTTGATTATATTACATATTTTCATGTTCCTAGGAGATTAAATCAACTCACAGATACTCTAGCTAATCACATATTAGATTGGCATCTTGCTCACACATAAAGAAGATCATGATTAAACACATGTAAATACATTTTGTACACATAATCCATAAAGACACATAAAAGAAATAAAAAACCATATATATACATCAAAATATCCTCAGAGTACATAGGTGGGCGCAAACGCCTCAAAAACGTGGGAGCCATATCGAGTCACTAGGGCTTAAGCCCTTGAAAAAAAAAAAATATAATACATATGAGTGCTCGAGGCACATAAAAAAATGTACAAGTCGGCTCAGGGCCTGTGGGCCCTGTTATAGTCATGCACAGCCCGATCCAAACGCCTAAATAATCGGACCCAGGTCCGAGGTAACCCCACCATATAAGTCTGCATAGATGGCAGCATGTCCTCTATATCGATCATAGGGACTGTACGGGTGAGCTCAGTAAAGTTCCGCTCAATCCGTACAAGGGCCCTCTCAGCCTCTGCTGGGGTAGGGTTCCCTGCTGTTGCTCCCTTGGCAACGGCAGCTGAGGTCTCTGGTCTGGGACGACGCCTGTTCTGTGCAAATTTGGCAGGCTGCACAGGTCCAACATCTGTAAAGAAACACAAAGTTCACCCATCAAAACTCTGTTATCCAAAAAACATGATATATATCTAAAAAGACATAAAAATTACATATGCAAACAAAAAAAAACAGTATCGGTGGAGACTTACCCATCTCCCCTCGCTCCTCACCAGGAGGCACTGGCATAGCTGGATCTCTGGAGAAGTCAATCCCCGCGTATGGGTAGTCCTCAATGGTAGGGATCTGCCGTGACAGCCATGCAAAGAAGTCATCATTGAAGGACTCTATGGTCCTTCCGCCACCCTGTCGTGGCAACAATGCTGCCCATCTGCATACCACAGGGAACGTCGCCAGATGTCCTCTCACTGTCATCCGAGGACTGAAACACAGAACTCTCTCAAAGAAAAAGGAGCACAAGATAGTCCCAAACCCGAAGTTCCTATGTGTCTACTGACGGCAATCTATCAATTGCCTCTTCATTACCTCGAGCAATGTGGTGCTCTAGTCAAAAATCTGTGCATTCATGCACTGAACTGCACAGTTCATCTGTGCGTGCATCGCTTGATGCACGGCGGCAGAGCCGGTAATTCGCCCAATGAGCGACAAAATGGTCTGCAGAGTCAGGCTGGTGACACTCCCAACCGGTATCCAGGAAGTCCCCTGGTTAGTCCCAGCTACGTAGTACTCTACGATCAACTCTGAGACCTTGCTCGGCCCCATAGGAAAAGTCTGTAGGTTGACGGGTTCCCCTCTCCTCGAGAGGCCCGTCAAAAAGTATATGTCCTCGGTGGTGGGAGTCAAATATTGCCCCTCGATCATAAAGGCCTTGGCATCAGGATGCCAGTAGTCAACCAGGGCATTCAGCAGCCTTGGTTGTGCGCGCATGAATGGACATAGAAAAAACTTGACGAGACCACACTGTGTCAGCACGGCCATCACATTTGGATCAGCAGCTACTGCCTCATTGGCAGCCTCATGCTCTCTCTCTCTCCAGTGCACATACATCCTGCAAAACCACAAAGAAAAAAAAGAGAGATCAACGACTTGCCACTTCACTTTTTGGTTGCGCGGGGGGTAACCCGTGGGCTGTCGAGGCAACAGTCGCGGGTACCCACACGCACGTGTGACTCTGCGCGTGGGTACCCGCGGGCTGTCTCTGGACAGCCCGCGGATTGCTAGGGCCACCCCCTTTAAGGGCGACGGCCAAACCCCCAACACACTCAAAAACGATAAAAGAAGTATTGAAATGCAAGATGAGGGAGTTTGTACTTACTTGGTCTGAGCAGAAGTCTGTTTGGTCCAACGTAGCTCCCGGAATCGTGATCTGTAGCAGAGGAGGTCTTTTGGCTCCAGAGTCAATTTCCAAATCAACAATGGTGATAATCTTTTGGCTCCAGAGTCAATTTCCAAATCAACAATGGTGATAATGAGCTGCCAGCTTCTATTTATAGAGTTTTTGGCCTCTTTTTGTCACCCTTTTGGCCCCTTTTATCAGTTTCTTTATGTCAAAAACCATTTTGAACGATTTTGGAGTTATGTGGAAGGGATCTGAGCAGGTATCGGGACTTTTTTCATTGAGTTTCAGAAAATAAAAAAAATACACATAAGGGCGGTCCATAAAAAAATTTCAAAAAAAAAAAAAAAAAAAAACNNNNAAATCAACCTGAGCATATAGGGTAGGATTTCATCCCCACTGTTGCATCTCGTTGCCTTTTGTTTTTTCAAACATAGGATCGACCCCACCAGGTTGTGATGCGGAACCATCATTTCTGCTCTAGAAGTGTTGCAACTTGGTGGTAGAGCTTACCAAAACATGGATGCCCTAGGTAGTTCCTGGTTGCATTATGGTGTCCATGCCATTTCTGACAAACATAGTAGGCTCGGGAGTCCATATAGTCTGTCCTGAATATGAGTTTGAACCTCATTTGCATGAGTCTTTTCACTCTTTTTCTTACCCTTCGGACTCCCAAATCATCACGGGTCTCCTTTTAAACCCTTTTCAGACCCTTTAAACATGAAAAGATTGTCGAGCGACCTTGTGACCTTTCACGCTCGCTAAACTAAAATTTGAAGTCACGTCTGTCTGGCGATAGTTTACCCCTTTTTCAGTCCGGACGGTCAACTGTACGAACAAAGGTATACTCTATTGAATTCCAATTCTTTAGAAGAGTATCCTCAGGTATACTTTTATTCCTTTTCGGTCCTGAGGGACTAAATCTACGAAAAAGAAACCCCCCCGGAGTCCATAGTTAAGCTCTTTTCAGACTCCATAAAATTGAAAAGATTGTCGAGTGACCTTATTCTTTCACACTCGTTAAACGGTCCAGAAGAATATTCCTGATGAAGTCCATAGTTAAGCTTTTTTCAGACTCCTTAAAATTGAAAAAATAGCCGAGTGATCTTGTCCTTGTCACACTTGTTAAAATGGTTTTGAATTGACGTCTAGTTGGTGCTAGTTTACCCCTTTTTCAAACCAACTAGACTATTGACGAAAAAGGTACCCCAATGGAGTTTCCTTTTATGCTTTTTCAGACTCTCTAAATATGAAAAATCACCGAGCTTCCCTTCTTTGGGCTCATTAAAATTACATCGAAGGACGTTACCATTGTGTGTTCTATCAACCGCATTTGCATCCTTTACCTATCAAGCCTAGTAACAGTTTGCGTCTGCATTTTAACACCTTTGGCCACTGGAGGATTTTTCCGAGTATCATTTCCTAGAACATCAGTCTTGTCCTTGTGCCTTGAACTTGTATGTTTGCGATCCTCGTTCCTCCCTTGTAACGTAATATTCTTTTATTCCTTTTTCCAAATAAACAAAAAGAACAAAAAAATAAAATATACCCCAAAAAGAGGATGGGAAAAGTTTTTCTTTATTGGCAGCATTATGAGTCGCCCTTGGATATAACACATCTGTCCGTTTGATTCATCAGACTATGGGATGTAGTACGACCTTAGGAAGCTTTGCTCTCTATTTTGAGTTGTGTCCTCCACCATTTGGTTACTCTTCCAAACATATGGAGAGTTTACGTTGCCTCCTGCTTCGTAGACTTATGATTAATAGATATGTTGCCTGAGTCTTATCACTTGTCGTGCTATTGTCCAAGGGAAGTTCGTTACTTAGCCTGAGTCGGCCACTCTGCAATATGTCTCTTGCCCGCATACCCGGCCATCTTGAACATCCAATCAAGTCTTTGTTCGAAATCAATGAAGCTTTCAGTCCGATCATCAATCAAGTCCATAACCGACGAGCCGTCGAAGACCTCTGGGTAGTGCATTCGTACACTCATCTTACACTCCTACCCGAGTTTAGAAGATTTTGAAGTTGTTTCTCAAGCTCCGAAGTACAGCCATCAGGCCAAATCAGCTTCTGGGAGATGGATACTTTATATGTATATCTTTCTGATTTCGAGATGTAGCTCCGCTGTGTATTGTTCGCGGCTACTCTCTATCATTATTTGGCATGGATCTACAGTGTATTTGATTGGTAGCCATGGTTCTATTTTTATTCCGAGCATGGGTATGCCCGCCTCGATGAAACATTTGACATTTTTTTGCAGATGGCACCTCCTGATTCCTGATTCCTGGGCTCACTCATTTAGCACATCAGTACAGATTGGTAAATAATTGGTAATGTATTTCGGCCATCATATGCTCTTCTGACCTCACACATTAGGGGGCATCTGTTATAACCCTAAAATGCACCACACAGGCTTACCTGGCATCAGGCCAACTCATGCCTCTTCCTTGCCAAAGCCATGCTGAATAAATCCTTGAAAAACCACTTAAAACAAGCAACCCGCACCCTAACCGTTCACTGGGCACGGGGGACCTGCTTGCTGACCTTCTACTGCACGTGGGTACCCGCGGGCTAACCCACTACAGCCCACGGTTACCTAACAAAGCAAAAAATCAAGGAAGTTTCTGCTGGGACACGAAGCTTTTTGTTAGTTAACTGGAACTCCCAGCCATGCATGGACGAGAGTTCACCTAAAACCTTAGCTCCTTCTATCCTATAAAAGGAGGGGTAGGGGTACTATTCAAAGGAGGAAAAATCATAGCAAAGAAACTCTGCCAAATTGCCAAGTCAGTTTTGTCCCAATCCTTTAGCCTTGCCTCAAGCTTTAGGAGAAATTCAAACAGCAGTAGTTGGAGGACAAAAGAAGGGGAGGAGCCCAGGATCAGGATCGAGGAACAGTGGCCAATCTCAGAAATCATTGTAAGTTGATTCATATTGAGATTAATGAAAAAGATACTTTTCCCGTCCCGAATACATGAGTCTTATATATGTTATCTGATTTGTGTTTAGTCTCTAACCCCCTAGTAGATCAATAGCGTGCATGTGTGGTTTTGTCTTGATTACAGGAAAGCTTTGTGGAAGGAGCAGCAACAGCAAGGAGATAAAGGCTCAACAGAGGATCTACTTCAACCGTCGATAAAAGGTTAATTGATTCTTCCCATGTTTGCATGAGAAAAGGGGTTGAGATTTCGGGTAGAAGGTTAAAAGTTAAGTCTTGAGGGTCATGATCTGCGTACAAGTTTAGAACCCTAGCTTGTTATTTCGTAGGGTAGAATACCCCACAACAGAGCATACCAGCCCCAGGAGAAGTTGGAAGAAGCTGGAATTCAACTAGCACAAGGACAAATGGAAGCAACAGAACTGTCACAGGAAGAAGCTAAGCAACAATTTAGTAAGGAGACTACAAAGCTAGATTCTGCAGAAAAGTGGCCACTCAGTGCCACAAAGAGAGATAAAGACAACATGGTAGGTAAAACAAATCTTCCCATTGAGAAGACAGAAGCACAACAGAGAAGACTACATACAAAGAGCTAGCCACTGGAGCAGTTGGATGAGGTAATTGAAGAAATCAAAAGGATGATGGTGAGTTCAACAACAGAAGTAGTCAACAATGAGAAGCTAAGCAGAAGGGAGCCTGCAAGAGCAGTAGGGAAGAAGAAGCAACAACATCAACAAAAACATAGTTGGAGAGGAGCAGATGGACAGCTCCAAGGGAAAGTTTGAGATCCAGGTGGATTTCAACACTGGAGAAGAGGAGCTCATGAGCAGGACCTCATGATTTTTCCATCTGAGGAGTATGATGCAGGAGCATCACTCCATGTTAGCAGTGTGCCAACCAACCAGCACATCCAACATGCATTAATGGAGAAAGGGAGAGGCACCCTCTCAAATTTGAAATTTGAAATTTCAAAAAATGTTGTAAGGCTTTTAGTGCTAGACCATGCAGTTGTTCAGGAAGTGGTTGAGGTTTCCTTAAATGGTTACCTGCAATTAAGTCTAGATCTGTCAGGACTAGACATCCATTTATGTAATGTAGTTGTAGGAGCCGCTCAGTGATAGCGATAGCTCAGAGACGATGGTTGAGGATAAGCTCGAGAGAGCCCCCATTTTGTAATTAAGAATTTGAGTAGAGAGGTCTCGAGAGAGAGCTGAGACATGTTACAGTCCAATCTTTGTAAACATTTGTATAGGCATTTGGAAATTAATACAAAGTGCAGTTTTTCCTGCCCATGAATTGTTTGTGTATGTTTATGCATTTGAGTGTCACTTGTATACTGTAGATACAGGTTATAGATAGATTTTATTGTCTATCTGATTGAGTTATGATTTATGTCCGGGTTCTTTAGGTTGTGCAAGGAGTGCACAACAAAACACTGGAAGTTCTGTAGCCAATGAGAGGAGTGTGAATATGAGATCTGCAGAGTCAGAAAGAATGTGCAAGGAGTGCACACCAGAAAGATTCAAAAATTCAAGGAGGAGACTCAAGGTTGCTGAACACCTTGGAGGATGAGGAACTGTGCAAAGGAAGGCACATAAAAGAAACATAACTACTAAAGGTTCTGTAAAACTCTTCTAGGAGGGAATTGAGTGAGTGCAAAGAGTGCACCAGAGAACTCCATTTCAAGTTCCAAGGAAAGGGAAGTGTCAAGGAGAGGGAATGTACAGAGTTACTGAACACTTTGTGAAGAAAGGCTCTGCAAGGGGTGCATCGAGCAGAGGAACACCAGGAGGGCATGAAGCATTTCTTTCCAAGAAACACTTCAAATTGAGTTATCTGAAAACTCAGTAGCGCAAGGAGTGTGTGAATAAGAACTTGTCTGAAGTTCTTAAGCTCAGAAGGAATAGCGCAAGGAGTGTGCTCAGAGTGAACTTGTCTCAAGGTCAGAAGCTCGGGAGGAAAAGTGCCTTTGCGCATAGAGCCATAGCTACAAGGAATCGCAGAAGTTGAGACACCCTTTGGTGGATAAGAGTTGAAAATATCAGGAGGGACAACGTCTTAGAATACAGGCGGGAGCCGAGGATATAGGCTTCATAGTAGAAGCAAAGGTTGAGGCCTTTGATATTTCAGAAAATCTTCCCAGGAGAAGGAAGAAAACATGTGCTCATAATGGAGCTACAACTGCCGTCAAATATGGGTGCATGGACCGATAGCCATCAGATCCAGGGGGAGATGCACGAGGTTTAATCCTTGTATGCCAAGGAGCAGAGCTGTTAGATTTCAGCATTTTGGGAATCCCGATGACAAGAGAATGGGGCACTTCACGGTGAAAACCCTGAAGTTGTGAAACATGACTTGCCTTTGGAGTAGAAACTTTGGCATTTATGCATATTAGGGTTTTAGATACCGGGAGGTCTAAGGAGCGAACATTTTTCATGGAGGATTCATGAAGTCACGAATCCCAAAGTCCCAAAAAGGTGCATACAGGTGAATTTTCAGGGAAATCCCCGAAAGGCCATTTCGGTATTTCAACTACCAAAAGATGCAGGTGTGAGAGTTCAGAACTCTTGACCCACGAGATCCCGAAAGGATCTGAGCCGTTGGATCAGGGAGGCTCACAGCTGTTGATCTTTCTTAGGAGAAGGAGGACCAGAGTTTCGAGGTTTCGGTACTTTTGTATTTCAGATACCGGAAGTACGAGAGGACAAGGAATTGTTGCGTCAGGATTCGTGAAGTTCTGGAACATGAATTCCCAAAAGAACAGGAGGAAAATTGCCGGGTCACGAGACAGGATCAGATCTGGGCATACTGGTGTTTGGGATTTCAGAAGTCCTGAGGACAAAGAGTTGGGCAACTTGACGATGAAACTCCTGAAGTCATGAAACACAACGTATTGTTGAGTGTGGCTGTGGTCTCAAGATTTTATATTTCGACATACCAGGGTTTAGCATTTCGGGAATCTTGAAGACAAGGTATCGGAGCATTTTGGCTTTGGAAACCCCGAAGTTCCAAAAGAAGGATTGTGATCATGAAGGACACAGTTAGAAAGACCTGGATTTTGGTATTTTGACATTTCGGGTTTCGGAAGATCGAGGAGCTAGAACTTTCGACATTTGGATTCTCGAAATCGCAAAACCCAAAATCCCTTTTCAAAAAAGGTCACGGTCATTTCTGGTGACTGTGTATAGGTGAAGACTCATGCTTGGTGTATTTCTTGTACTGGTGGAGTTTTCGTGAGGGACCTATGGATTTGTTCAAAGGGTTCCAACAAGAACCCGAGGAGCCATTTCGGCCCAGAATTTGGAACGATCCAGAGACCGGTAGGTTAGTGGACCCTGCTAAGGTAGGGGGGGTCTGCATCACATATAGTGGACATCCCTTTCTACAATACTTTCTCTTTTGAAGGGCTGATATTTGTCTCACCGAGACAGGTTTTTGGATCCCTTGAAGGGTTATCCTTCTTCCTTCTTCACTTACACATTCTAAGGTTTTATAGTAACAATCTAGTCTGGCTTTATATGTGGCTAGTCAGTCCATACAAATCAACAGGTCATATGATCCTAGGGGTAGTGTGTTAAGGGTTTCTTGGGTGGAGAATTCACCCATAGTGAATTGGCAAGCTGGTATGACCTCCACTACCTTTCTTTTGGTGCCAGTGGCTAACTGTACCAACCATGGCTTGGCATGTTTATGTGGCTATAATTTACACTTATCAACAGCCTTAGGAGCTATATAACTCAAATTTGAACCTGGGTCAATTAGAATAGACACTAGATGGTTGGTGATCATACCTTCCATCTCCACCACTGAAGCTTGGTGTTAATCTTGTTTATTATCCAAGGCTGCATAAATTTGCGACATGCTCCTGGCGATGTCATTGACGGTGGTAGCTTCTTGAACATTGTAAATTCTCTGACTGTTTTGTTGTCGGTGTGGGCAATCCCTCAATAGAAATTCTTCTCTACAACCCCAACATTTCAAGGGTTCTCTCTTTAGGTTATCAATCTTTCTTGGGGTAGATCCAGAAGGCTTATTTCTACTCTGGGAGGGGAAATTCTGTTGATGTACACTTTGGGTTGGGAAGCTCATCCTTGAGTCCTTTTTATAGTTTTTAAATCCTAGGGATTTAAACCCCTTTTTCTAGAATCCTAAACTATTCTTCTGCTTCCAGCCTTCGCGAGGTTTTGTTCGATGCCCAAGCTGTTCATAACAATATTTTTCCATTTAGATAGTGTCTTCTAGGGTCTTTGGCTTGTCAAACACAATCCTGTTTTGATAGTCCTTAGGTAGTTCACTGATGGATCATTGCACCTTTTACTTTTCTTCTTTTATATAGGATACGTACCTCAGCAACTCGAGGAATCTGCTGACATATTCCTCTATGGTGAGTTGCCCCAGCTTGAGTTCATGGAATTCTTTAGTCATTTTGTTGAAATAATTTCCGACAGATACTTCTTCCTGAAGTATTTCTCAAACCGTTCCCAAGATAGGTCCTCTTCATGAATCCCTTTTACATTCTTAAGGTCTTCCCATCAAATGGAAGTCTTTCCATTCAAGTTGAAAGTGGCTACTTGGGCCTTTAAGTTTTCTGAGAAGTCATGGACTTTGAAATACTTCTTTAGTTCAAGCAGCCAGGCCTCCGCTTCCTCCCCTTTCTTTATTTAACCGTCGAAAGAGGGTGGTTTGGCCTTCTTGAATTCTTTGATATTATGAGTTTTGGAATGCTTTCGCTTCTTCTATTTTCTTCTGAAATAAGAACTAGTTCTGCTACTAGAAGATCCCTCTGAGTCACCAGTTTCCTTTCTAGAGGAATCATCCGACGCTTGTCCCTTATCTCTGGGGTGGAACTTTCTCAAGGTGCTCTTAACTGTGTGGCCACTTAAAAGACCACATTTCTGTATCTCAGGTGTACTTCAACTTTTATTTATCTATCATCGGTCCACTTGAATGATGTCAGATCCATGCTGCAATTGTCTTTGTATGTCAGATAAACTCTGCAACAAGACTGCATTAATTTCCATTTTCTTTTCTTGCTCTTTTATCAACCTCTCATTGTCGGCCTTGCATCTCTGTAGTTCAACCATGAGGCTCCTCACAGTCTCAGCTAGATTTGGAGGGGTCTCTACCACCCTCCTTTCATCAGATTCTTCATCTTTATTGTGGGAGCCATCCCCCACTTTGTGGTGCATCACTATTCTATGCATTTGCAGTTTCCCGCAGTTGATCGTCCACTTGTGTGTAGGAAAAACACTTGTTGTTAGTCAATATTTATATTCATTGAAAACCGACATATAATTCATATTTTTCAAATGCATACATACAATAGGAATTTGCATTCTTAACTTCAACTTTTGATAAAGGGGGTTAAGATAAAGGGTTACTCCTTTTAAATGTACTTCAAATGGAGTTTTTGCGCAACTCATTCATGAGCCCAAGCAGGCCAAGTGTTGTAACCATGTTATGATACCAATTTGTCACACACCCACTATGACAACTAAGATGCTTTTTTTTTTTTTTTTTTTTTTTTATTTTTTTTTTTTTTTTGTCTTTTCTTCGAGGGACAGAATCCCTGAATTTCTATGGGGCCTAGCATAGACCATCCCTTCCCTTACCCTCCTCCAAGTGACCACAACCTGGCCTTAGCGCAAGTGCCTTTCGCAACTCGCGAGTTGGAGAGTCAAGGCTTGCGCTTTTCACAACTCGCGTGTTGGAGAGTCAAGGCTCTTGACTCTGCTTTCTCCAAACGTCGATACCCGAGATGTGATACGGGTATGGCTACCTCCTCACTAGCGCATGCTACATATATCCATAGGCTAGGATAAACACTAGAACTACTCACAATATTGGGACTTCGCGAGTTGGATTGTTGAGCCCTCATGCTCCTCCTTTGCGAGTCCCTGAGACGCAAAATATCAACGTTACGTGGACTCTACCAAAGTGATGCGTACACACCACTTGTCTTCTCCTCTATACTCTACTTACGATTTGTGTCACTATCGCCCATCACACGAGACCTCAGTTCATGGCGTTTCACGACCTTACCGATCAAGGTGTAACTTCTTCATCCTTCGAAACCCTGAGACATGATAAGTCAACAATGGGTTGACTCTTTCCCATGCAACATGTGTCCACCACCTGTCACCCACTTCCACCTTTCTCTGGTCACTTGTTGTTACACAAATGTCAACCACGAATTCCCCACCTAACAAATGTGCCATGTGTTCACATGAGCCCTCGATGCTCGACACTTCGCGACTTCTACAGTCGAAAGAAATTATTTCAAATTTTGAACCCCCGATACGCTATGCCACAAGGAGGTTTTGATCCAATAGTTCTCCCTATGGGTTGGATCCAATGACCACTATCACATCAAAATTTCATGAATTATGAGTTCGTGCAGTCCTACCCTTGACCACTCCAAGTTGCGAGTTAGCGAAATGCTACCCAACTATCACGCGTCCTGTGTCGATGGACGGTTTCGAATACTTTAGGACTTTCAAGATGTTATTGAGTCCACTCTCCTGCCTATGCAAAGGTTAAGATCGATGGTTAATAGAGCTCTGATAGATCCTTGGATCTATGGTCCTGGATCCCATTGCTACTTTCGAAGGCTGAAAGGGTCGAGGTGTTAACGCCTGTGTTCCTCCTCTAGATCCATCGGCCTTGACAGATCTAGGGTATTTCCAAAAGGATTCCCATCATTCGTCTACCAAATGATGGGGTATTCTCTTTCAATAATTGGAATCACTATCCTTTCTCAGCTTGAATCACGAAATTCAACCTCTCAGAGCTTCAAACTCCCATGACTCTGAGACCTTAGAGAGCTACTCTTTCTTGCATAAGGTTTCCAGACCTGGATCGCATGAACCTTCAGACTGTTCTTGGGCAATTATCCCTATTCTTAGTTGAGTCTCTGGGTAAAGGTTCGGTATAGTTCCAAGGTTTATGGGGTAATTCCTAGGGAAGAGTACTCTCGAGGAGCCTTCCTAGAATATTATGAGAATCAAGCAAACAAGACGATTCTCGGTGGAGCGAACTCATGCCCCAGACTTAATCATTTGTACATAAACCAACTATGGCATGTAATTATACACATGCATCCATTATTTCCAGTCTAAAACATCAGGCAATCATTCCACATAGAAATCATTATGGGCATATAAACATGAGCATGTATTCATGATATTCCATTCAAAATACAAGGCATAAAACAATTATCAAATACACTAGGCGTGATGCAACTACTAAGAGGGGTGCTCGTTTCCACCCAACCGTAGGCTCAGTGACTCCAAACGTATTTACCACTAGCCAACCCTGAGCTAGACCACGATGCTTTGAGATTCAGTCTCCTACTTCTAGCTCAATGGAAGTCAAGGACGAAGGTTACTGTCCTTCTCCTAATACAGAAAAATAATCCACGATGAAGGTTACTCTCCTTCTCCTATGTTCAGAACTCCCTGTGTGTTGGCGTTCGGAAGTCA
>CBVK0101487618.1:0-22718 GCA_900067695.1 Picea abies
TAGGCCGAAAATCTAAATGTTGCGCTTGGACCGAGGTACCTAGTGACCAATTTTAGGACATCTACCCAGGTGGCGGTTGTGGGCTGCAATCGCACCTTGATTGGATTTTGTGTGGCTATTGGGAGGTATTGCCAGCTCTTTCGGGATATTGCACCCTCTACCCCTCATTATAACCAATTATTTCATTCTTCACTAGTGTCTCTTCCGGTGACTTCAGACCCCACTGTTGAGAGCTATTGGAAGATCCAGTGCTATTTGAGAGGAAGGACGTTACGTCTTCTAGGACACGAGCATTTGCTTTCTTTTTTGATTCCCCCACGTGGACAAAAAACCCTCTTACCCACATATATGCTTCTTTCTCATTTATGTATGATGCACATCTGATTACAGTTTGACTTTGATATATATATTGTGAAAATCATCATAGCACAAGGCTCTTGTTTCTATATTTTCTCTCACCACTTGTTGCACACATTTCACACAATTAGTCTGACATCATAGGGGGACCACATAACCCCCATCGTTCACGACATTTGCTCAACCTTCCTCCTATCTTAGGGGGAGTATCTGGTCGTACTCTCTCATCGGTACCTCTTTCACACACTCCTATGAGTGCTACCATCTTGGGATCAACTTTGCTTGGTTCTACCTTACTTGGGTCTTCTTCCGAAGGTCATCCATCCACTCGCTCTCCTTTGCACAGAGGCGGGAGACCCACTTCCTCTCAAGGAGGGAGCACCAACCCACCTAGTCCCCATCAAGGATCAGGTGCACAACACACTATGGCTGGAACTAACGTTCCTACCCCACTACAGATGCCATACTTTGCCTCTCTCAACATTCTGGATCTCACCAAGCTCACTAATGATCCTATATTGCATGATGCCACATGGCCTGCAATGCCAACCAAATTTCCTTCAGACATACCAAAGTTTGAAGGAAAGGCAGGGGATGACCCCGCCAATCATGTTATGACCTTTCATCTATGGTGTTCTTCCAATAGCATCATGGAGGATTCCGTCAGACTGCGTCTTTTTCAACGCACACTTACCGGCCCATCAGCCAAATGGTATGTCGAAGAAAAATCTGGGTCCCACACGACTTTTGAATCCTTGGCCAAAACCTTCTTAACTTTCTTCCAATTACCCATTTGACATGACAATGGTCTAGAACTACTGTCTAATTTCAAACAGTCCTCAGCCACCCACATTGCTGACCACATTCATGAGTGGCGTAGGCGACGTAGTTTGTGTAAAGCAGAAACCACCAAATAGCAATGCATTGACTGGTTTCTTAGATCACTTGTCACTCTCCTTGGTAAGGATGTAGCTTCCACCTTCCCACAATCTGAAGAGGAAGCCATCAGCAAGGCTCAACAATATGACCTCATTTACACACATTCAGGATACTTGTACACTGTACTTCCTGATCTGCCAAAACCTGTGCCGTTTGGCCAGGACAAACTTGGGATGTCTCACTCGACAGACGGACTAATAGGTATCACCACACACCATGGTCCACAACCCCAACCACCACCAATGTATGGAACGCCTCAGTACCCACCAACATATGGGGGCACTTCTTATTACCCCCAACCCCCTTATCAATAGCCATATCCTGTTGCTACACCTCCACCCGTCAGTGGACCACCACCGGCACCTCCCATACATCCACCTCTTCCAAACACCAGTGGTCCTCCCTCCACATCACCTTATAGTACTAGAGAAAGCGCCACAGCTTCCTATGTACCCTATGGAGCCGCACCACCACAGAACTCTTACTTTCCCTTTCCGGGTCCTCAACAACCCATGGCTCCCCCACATCCTCATACGGGGGTCAATTTTGTTCAACCCTCTACTGCTCAACAATATCAAAATTTTGAACAGTTGAACACAGCCAATCCAACTCATCCATCAAACAACAGTAGGAGGAAAGGAAGGAACAGGAATAACAACAATCCTGGTCAAGGCGGGAATCAACCCCCACAGCATCAACCCACCGGGGGCAATCAAAACCAAGCGAACCAAAACCCCCAAGGGGGAAATAACAACAAACACCAAGGGTGGAACACTGTTAAAACTATCCACCCTTGTGATCTTTATGGCGTATATGGTCATTACACTCACCATTTCCCATAGATCGCTGATTTCAAAAGGTTGAAGGACTCTGGAAGTCTTCCCCCTTCCCCTGCGCAATCTTCCCCATAGCAGGCACAACAACAATATGCGCAACAACCCACTCCCGCCGTGCTGCAAAATCCTATCCCACATCAAGGTGTGATAAACACCCAATAGGACACACAACATCCCCCACCTCAGGTGGGCCAATACCACAATCCCAACAATCCAGCAGAAAGAACAATTCTCCTCACTAGTGAGGAAGAAATCCTTCTGCAAACACGCAATCATCAGTATCCTGCAACAGTTGAGTCTACTCCTACATCTACAGAAACACACCCTACACTGACGGGACCTCCGTTGGTGATCCCTCGCCCTTTAGCCAAACCACCATTACGCATCCCTCGCATCCCATTGCGCAGGAATGTCCACAACCCACAGGCTAGGGCCGCTCATAACTACAACTTGGTAGATGACTTAGCACAATCCCCGGTTGCCATGTCAGTTCTGGAAGTCCTTCAGACTTGTCCAACACAGTGGAAATCATTACTTTCCGCCTTGGGGGCAGTCGACCCTGTCGATACTCGACTCATCACCTTTGACCTTGATAGCTGCGAATCGCATCTTCCCGCCGCAGTTGCTATTCAAATACCAGTAAAAATATGAAACATCACCATCCATCGATGTATCATCTATGAAGGGGCATCTACATGCATCGTGTCCAAAACAGTATGGAAGAAACTTGGTTCCCCAGACCTGATACCTTCCGCCATCACCTTACGAGCTTATGATGGACGACCATCATCTCCCGAAGGGCTCTTCCAAAATGTCCTAGTGGAACTCGGGGGCAAAACTATCCTCATTGACATCGAAGTTATCGACGGTCAGCTCGATTACAATATCTTGCTTGGACGTAGCTACATGTATGCTATGAAGGCAGTGGCATCATCTGTCTTTCAGACAATCATATTCCCCCACAATGGGAAGATTGTAACCATTGACCAAGTCCCACATTATGAGCCTAATCCATTTGCCAATCTCGATAACATTCTTTCTCTTATTTGCACCAACCAAGATGTATATCCACTCATTGAGATAGGTCCTGGTATTTTCAAAGATCCATCCTTTTTAGGGACGTACCATGGAGCACCACCACTCCTTCCCCCTGGTCAAGTATGTGTCATCTCATCTAACGAAACTCAACAGGAGGATGCTCGTCCTCCTCAGGAGGCTTCACTCATTCCTGATGTCTCAATAGTCGCAGCACCACTCCCACAGGAGCCTCTTGCGCATTCGTCGATCCCTACGATCCATGAATCCACATCCCCTCAAGGGCCTAGTCCCATTTGGGAGACAGTTCCCCGACCCCTCACTCAAATTCCCTTCTTTTACCCTCCACCCGGTATAGAAGCTTTTCAGGTAGCAGCAACGCTCACACTACCCAATATGGTGTTAGCAATCCTAGTGTGGTACTTACATCCACCTGAGATGGTCCCTCGCCCACAGGAAGGACTCCCCATGACGATTCCTTTCCTCACTCCCACTACCTCCACTACCCCCATACTCCCTACTCCCCCTGCTACCGTTGGGGGCAGGAGAGCGAAGAAGGAGCCCACAACTCCACTTCCCCCGCGCATCCCACCACCTTGCGCATTGTGTGACAAAGAGGGTCACCAAACCAACAACTGCCCATCACTACCAGAATTACGGAATTTGATTCCCCCTAATCCAACCCCCACACCATCCATTACTACTGCTACCACTCAACCTTCCAGTAGTAAAGGGTTGAAGACCAAATTCGCGTGTGCCATCTGTTCTGAGTATGGCCATTACACCCATCATTGTCTAGCACTGCCTCGTTTCTAGTAGGCATTAGCTATCGTAAGTCGAGACTTTCAGAACAACCCACGCCCGGCTACGTCCTCCACAACACCTATCACTGACATTCACTATGTCACTACGTCAGTCAATGAACGCATGAGATGCCCTTGCTCTCTTTTCAATTCATTGGTTCATTTTACATACCAATGTCTGATGATCATCAAATATCGGCGACATCAGTTAGCCCTGCTTCACCAACCCGCAGAGGCAATCATTGACATATCTTCACCATTTGAAGATCTCCACATCATCTCTTCTGAGCCCAAGGCACTCCCTACGCCTCCATGGTTCTTAGATGACATGTCTGAGGATTTACCTCGTAACCCACCCAACTCTCCTGCTCACCCCCCTATGGAGACTCTCCATCCCACTACTACGGGTACCCCTCAATACCTCAATATATGGTTTATGACGAGTGAACCCTCACCCTCTCCTAGCGATACCCCCTTTGTTTACTCAACAGGGGGCACTCACACTGTCACTGAGATCACTCCTCACGATCCATTATATTTTCATCGTTTCCAATGCGATGAAGAAATACTGAAAGAGCTACAACGTCTGGACTCTCCCTGGGACGCACTACATCATCGTGCACTCTTCCTTCCACAGGAAGCCCTCATGCCTCTTAGCCACAATCACATTTACGCTGTCGAAACCAAAGATTTTATCCCATCAGGGACTATCGATTGGTTCAACAATCCTATTCCTGCACCTGACGCTTTTGAAGAAGGTAATCTGGCCAACATTTCCCCCACCATCAAAATCAACATTTCCATTAAACCAGGCATCGTCGAAGAGATCATCATTGGAGCTGCTTGCACTCCTCAGGAAATTGCCGCATACAAAGCCCTCTTCCAGGAATTTAGGGATATCTTTGCCTGGTCATACACAGAGATGCCTAGCCTCGACCCCTCTATCGTCGAACATCGCATCGACACCTGGCCTGACATCACACCAGTTCGCCAGAAACAGCAACCGCTACACCCATCCAAGGCCGCGGCTATCAAAAATGAAATTGACAAATTACACACGACCGACTTTATTTACCCCATTGCTTATACCTCATGGGTTTCCAACCCTGTACCCATCGACAAAAAATAGGTCTCTATTCGTGTCTACACCGACTTTCATGATCTCAATAACACATGTCCCAAGGACAACTTCCCAATTCCCTTCATCAATTAGATCATCGATGATTGTGCTGGTCATGAGGCTCTCTCCTTCATGGACGACTTCTCTGGCTATAACCAAATTCAAATCCACCCAGCCGATCAGTACAAAACCGTATTCATAACCCCGTGGGGTACGTTTGCATATCGTTTCATGCCCTTCGGCCTAAAAAATGCCGGTGCAACTTTCCAGTGGGCCATGACATACATCTTTCATGATCTGGCTGCAATCATCCTCGCTTACTTGGATGACCTCACCGCTCGATCCAAGAAGCACACCCAACACCTCAATGATTTACAAGTCATCTTTCAATGGTGTCGTCAGTACAACATCCACTTGAATCCTCTCAAGTGCGTATTCTGCGTCACTGCAGGGCACCTCCTTGGTTTCATTGTTTCCCAAAATGGTATCACCGTGGACCCCCTCAAAGTCCAAGCTATCACCGAAATTCCACCTCCTCGAAATTTGCAATAGCTATAGAGTCTACAGGGCAAAGCCAACTTTCTTAGACGCTTTGTTCCTGATTATGCTATATGCGCACATGGTTTCCTTCACTTACTGCGTCACGACATCCCTTTTCATTGGGATGACTATGACTAATAGTCGTTTGACGATCTGAAAGCAGCACTTTCAAATGCACCGTTGATTAGTGCACCTGACTACAATCACGACTACATCCTCTATGTATCAGCATCAACTGTATCGGTAGTCGGCATCCTCATCCAGCTCGGAGATGACAATCATGAACACGTCATTTACTACGTCAGTAAGAACCTCTCAGGACCACCCCTAAAGTACAAACATGAAGAGAAACTTGCTCTTGCATTTGTCCTCGCAGTCCAGAAACTAAGTCACTACATTCTGCTTCGCACCACCAAGGTCGTCGCAGATTCCAACCCTATACAATATTTGCTCAGCTGTCGCCAAGTTAACGACAAGTTTTCTCGATGGATCATTATCCTTCAAGAGTACGACCTCGAGTTCTCAACACCTAAGAGTAAGAAGGCCCTTGTTCTCACTGAACTTGTCACGGCCCTTCCCTCTGACACACCTAGCACCCCCGTCAATACTGACTTTCCTGACGAACATCTCTTTTACATCACTTCTGATGATCCTTGGTATGGCGACCTTCTTGTCTACCTACGAACTCAAAAGTTCGAAAATCACCTATCACAAGATGATCGTCGGCACATTTGCCATCTAGCACCTCGCTATCTCCTCAATGGTGACATCCTATATCGGTGGGGCATCGACACCATTCTTCATCACTGCTTGAATATTGATGAGGCTGACAGAGTCTTAAACGACTGCCATAGCGGCGCCTATGGTGGCCATATTTCGGGCATCGCCACGGATCAAAAGATTATCTGGGCCAGATACTTTTGGCCCACCCTGTTTCATGATTGCATTCATGCCGTGAAACGATGTGAGCAATGTCAGCTCTATTCCAACAAAGCCCGAGCTCCCCCCACTCTTCTACACCCAGTCATCACTGCAGGCCCCTTTTGCAAATGGGGCATTGAATTTATGACTTGTAATCCCCCCTCCAGCAATGGTCACAAATACATTTTCATGGCTGTCGATTACTTCACCAAATGGGCCGAAGCTATGCCCACCTTCAACAACACCGCTGACACAACAATGTGTTTTTTCTTTAATCACGTCATATCCTGGTTCGGAGTACTACTCCAATTAGTTTTCGATCATGGGAAACATTTTGAGAATGAGATCTTCATCGAACTCTCATCTCGGTTAGGCTTCTCTCATGAGTTTGCCTCACCATACTACCCTCAGTCAAACGGACAGGTCGAGGTAGTGAACAAAGTCCTCAAGACCATGTTACAACGTACAGTCAATAAACATAAAACCAATTGGCATCATATGTTATTTTCCGTGCTATGGGCTTACCGAACGGCAGTGAAGACCACCACAGGTTTCACACCATTTCATCTAGTCCATGGGATCGAGGCAACTCTTCCCATCGAGTGTGAAATTCCCACCCTTCACACCGCAATCGAGCTTTTACCTGACACTGCTCCAATGGAGCAACACTTGCTGAACTTGGAGTCTCTAGATGAAGATCGTCGATCCTCATTACAGAACAACGAGGCAGCTAAAAAATGATCCAAAGCTACCTTTGATCACCATGTCAACCTTCGCTCATTTCGCGAAGGCGACCTCGTCCTCACCTACGATATCGCTCATGACACCTTTGGCCATGGCAAATTCGAATCCCTTTGGCATGGCCCTTACATCATCCAACATTGCCTCACCAAAGGTGCATACATCCTGGCCTCCCCCGAAGGCCTCATGCTCAAAGAACCCGTCAATGGGTTATACCTCAAGAAATTTTATGCTTAAACATAGTCAGGCTACTTTAGGTTACTTTTCTTTTCTAGCGTTTTTTCTTTTTTTCCCTCATCTAAACTATCCTTTGTTCTATTGACAGATGACTCCTCCACCAGCTTACCACACTGGTTACGCCGACGGCGCCAGCCGTTGGACACAAAATCTCGCTTTAGCTGCTTGGGCTCTCTACACCCCTTCACATGAAATGCTACATTCCAGCGGCATCTGTTTAGGACCAGCAACCAATAACCAAGCCGAATACATTGCTGTCATTGGCCTCCTAACCGACGCCCAACATCATCATATTCGTCACCTAAGTGTTTTTCTCGACTCTCAACTGGTCGTTCTCCAACTCAACAATGTGTACCGTGTACGTGATCCGTGCCTCTTTCGCAAATACCTTCAGGTTAGATTATTATCTCGACATTTTGATTCCATTACATTTACACATATTCCAAGAGAATTGAATCAAACAACAGATGAAATAGCTAACATGGTGCTAGATTGGCATATATCACATCAAGCTACACATACATAAACATCACATATATCCTGTCACAGCATATAGATAGAATCAACATCATCAACATCAACACAAAACAACATATGTAAAACACATTTGGATCCAAAAAACATGTATACTCATATATATATATATGGGCCTCCCCGACCATCCGAATGTTTACATATACAAAAATACATTGGCCCACAGACCCGTGCCACATCATGGTACAAAAATCAGCTTACCAGCCTATCAAAACTGTATACAAATACAATCAGGGGGCCTCTATCGCACCCCCAGCTGCCCCTCCCTTAGAAGGAGGTGGTGACCCACCCCTACCTGCCCCAGGCGGTGGGGGTGGTGCACTTGCAGAACCCTCCTGCCCCGGCGGCAGGCGTCCACTAGTCATGGCGGCGAGCACAACTTCTCGTCGCATAATGGACCGCCATGGTGGCGGTAACCCGATACACTGCTCCAGGAACTCCTCGTCCTGGATACGGATCCACATGCCCTTAGGCACATCCCGAAACACCATCTCAAACCGACATAGTATATCATCCAACTCCACTCCGGCTGCCACTGGAGGGGCATGAGATGGCCCTGCACCAGGGTCATCAAATCGGTGCCTCCTCTCCGATCTCACAGGATTTGCAGGTCGCCCTACAGCCTCATCCCATCCGCATCTCTCTCCACGTGGCGTCCTCCCCTCTGGCTGCACCGGTGGTCGGTACAACTCCACCTCCCGCCCGCGAGGTGCCAAATCTGCACATACACAAAACAAGAAACAACAAATCATATCAATATCCATACATCATACATATGAACTACTATATCAAAATCACAACATCAATCAAAACACACAAATACAAAACATACCTCTGTGGTCAAAAACCTCCCCAGGAGGCAATACCATGTCCGGGTCCCCCCGAAAGTCTACCCCAACATAGGGGAACTGAAGAATAACCTACGGCATCTGCCGCCATATCTGCACTGCCTGCACAGTAAAATAGTGTCTGCCTTCGCCACCACCGTGGCAAACCAAAATCTGTGACCACCGCCTCAAGCACGGCTCTTGTACCCCTGGTGCCTCCAGTAGCACCCTCGGGCATAGCATCGACACCCTCTCCAAGAAAAAGGCCACCAGGATGGAGCCAAAAGAGAACTCCCCAACGCTTCTAGATCGACAGCGGTCCAGCTGCACGATCATTTGCGCATGTAGGGTCAGACCCCAGGCGAACCGCTCATGGCCCACCACTACCCTCTCCATCAGAATCAACTCGCCACCACTAATCTGGTGGGGCACTCGGGATCCATACACTCGCACTATCATCGCTGCTTTGCAACGATGCAGTAGGGAATCTATCCCACTGTTGCTCACTGATGACCTAGTCATATAGTGCTCGCTTGAGCAGTATCGCTCGGCGACATCCCGCAGAGGAGTATCTCTCGGCAGCACCGGATCTGTCGGTAATGGTGTTCCCCGGAAGGGGAGCCCCGTCAAGAAGTATATTTCCTCCACCACAGTGAAGGCGATCTGCTCTCCTCGCACAAGGAAGCAGTGTCGATCTGGGCTCCACATCTCGATCAGAAACTGGAGCAAATACTCCTGTGACCGTATCAGAGGGCACTCAAAAAACTTTAGCAAACCACTGGCTGCTAAAGACGCTCAAACTGCAAGCCTCACATTGGCCACAACATCTCGTAGTTGTGACCAGTCCCGCTCGCACCACTGCACATCCATGGTCACTGCTCACCACCTGCACCCAACCCAGAGTCCTATATTAGCTTAGGAAATCACCCAATACATCAAATAAGCTAATTTTTCACCCTAAAACCTTGCCTCAAAGGCGTAGTTTTACCACCCACAGGCGCGCACACATGCGCACCTGTTCACTATATAGGTGCGCATGTGTGTGCACTTTTTTTCCCACAAGTTCACTCATGAGTGCGCCTGTTCACCATACAGTCGCGCTCTAGGGCACGCTTTTCCAGCCCACAGGTGCGCTCTCAAGTGCGCCTGTCCACCCCACAGGCACGCACTCATGCGCACCTGTCTACCCTACAGGCGTGCCCATAGGGCACGCCTTAAATTCCTTCTCATGCGCACACATGCGTGCTTCTTCAGTGTACAGGCGTGCACTCATGCGCGCCTTCCACTAAGTCACCCGCGCATGTGGGCCCATCCTCTACCCAAAAACCCCCTAAAACTCCCGTATGACCCCCCGTACCTACCCTGCCCAAAAATTGGAAACCTATAACTATGCAGGATGTTCAGACCACTAACCTGAAACTCACACGCCGTGAATCGGGTACCTTGTGCTCTCAGAATCATGCAATCTCCTCTGAATCTGCTCGAAAACTCACTGAAGCAGCAGGTACAAATGAGGTGGCAATGTGGGCCCTACAACTATATATAGGCCTTTTTGCCCAACTTCCACTCACCATTCCGGGATCAATGTCCCGCCACCTACATCATGACTGTCCCCGGACCACTTTTCATCCTAAGCCCTCGGGGCGCCTTTTTTTTTTATCATAGCTAGGTATGCACGCGCATTGTCACATTTATCTCATACATGTTCATATTTGTTATTATCTTCAGATATGATTCACTTTGGGTATTTGGTTGTTCTGTGTGCAGGTACTTGGTCATCATCGCTTCACATCATTCCTTCAGGTATATACTTCGCACTAGCATGTAGTCTCTCCCGCTGTATTGCATTTACATTCCCAGTCACACCCCCTGATTTTGGCCTTTAGGACACCCTTTTTCCGGCTCTGCAGTACTCACACCTCCATTCGCATTTTTGGTACTGGTACCCGGTAGTTTGCTTACCCACATGAGTTGTCTCATTCATAGCACCTCTTTGCACTTTTTACACTCATGATGTTCTTCATTACCCTTTAGGGATGGGAGTCCCAGTAGTCTTTCATCATGTTGCGAATTAACCACATATTTCTTCTCCTCATTTTGCTAGTTTCCCATATGGACTCCCAGCACATCGCTTTATGGTCATGTTCTTTTTACCTGCACCTCCGCAGGATCATGAGCCCACCATTTCATCCACCATCAGTTTGCCCATCTGTGAACCTATCTTCATTTCACCTACCTCATACAGAAACTCGCTAATGGGGCCCCCACCCTTCATCAGTTTTCCCAGAAATTTTTTCCCTCCCTGGGGCACTCATTTCACACTGGGGCACCCGTTTCTGTATTTTGTACATCTTTCCCACATTTATTCATTATTTGTTGTACAGACGCCTTTCTTTTCCATCATTTACTGTTGTCATCACTGTTGGCGACCTGCTTTCCTTTTAGCCACATGCAACCTATGTCACCCTTGGTTGGAGCATTACTTCTCATTTACCCTTTCCAACATCATATATATCTTCAGAGTACTACCCAGATCACTTACCTACACCCTTTGAATTTGTTCACCTTGTCCCGCCTCTGGCACAACTTATCCTTGATCTTGACGTCCCCTTGCCACTTGACCTTGTCACACGGTTGTGGCCACTGTTTGTCTCACACATTCTCTAGCCAAGGGCAGTCTTGAGTCTTCCCACTTCTTGACTTCGTTCATGTACCTCTGCCACTTCCTCACCATAGTAGATTCTGGGAAGCCCTTTGCTTCTAGGAGTCGCGTCCCCCTTTTGTCGACATCAACAAAATTTTTCGAAAGGGCGACAGTATCTTGATTCTCATTCTCCTATCAATGAGAGATATCAGACGGCACAGGGGGAAACACCATTGCTCCCTGATGTCGTTGACCCCCATAACATTCGACGCCAACACTTTCTCATGTTGCGGTGGGTCTTACTTTGCGACTGTTGCAGTTTTTCTTATCCGTTGTTGAAGACCTCTGAACTTGGTAGGGCCACCAATGCCCACATCACCGTCGCTGGTTACTTCCGCGACCATTACCACTGGTTCAGAGTATGTTCCATTGCAGAATTGTCTTCTTCCTTTATCATTCCACCCCCGAGGGTGCTGCAGTTGTCTACATCAACATTTCAGAGTTACATTACACGAGCATGGGGCATGCCCGCCTCGTTTGTACACACTTGTATATTGATACACACATTGTGGAAAGTCGGGATCTACAGGTTCCTTTCTTCTCCAAAGGATCGCTCTACGCGGTCTCATTCTTGCTCTCCCTTACAACACCATCCTCAGCAAAAGAAACATTGATGGATTTCGGCTATACGTTTTTCTCCTAACCTCATCCATCAGGGGGCATCTGTTATCACTAAAATTTCATCCGCACGTGGTGACAAGAACTCCACATCATCAAAACAGGACTGGAGTCATTCATGGCACAGGATTAATGCCACAACATTGCAAAAAGGGTCAAAAACTATACCAAATGACCAAAAATTTGAAGGGCGCTTTACATCATTTGAGTGCGCGCACATATGCGTGTAATAGCATCGTACAAAGCGCGCATATGTGCACAAGGCGCAGCTGTTGGGCTAAAAACCCACGTGCCTGCTAAACGACGCATTTATTGAAATTGGTCGGCCTCCCAACCACTAATGGATCAGCTCCCAAGTCGATTTGACACCAAATCCGAGCTCAATCCTCATGGTGGGCTGGTCAAAGACCTAATTGTTCCCTAAAGAGCCTCTTTTCACATTCAAAATAGGTCACATAATAACCCAATGATTGGCTATAAAAAGCCATGAATGACCACCATTTTCTCAAGGAATTCTTTGTATTGTTATGCTGCTGAGATTGTTGAGGAATCATTCTTTGGCAATACACATCACAAGCTGCATTTCATAGAGCTATTCACCCCTCACTTGAGTGAATAAGCTTGGAGTTCTTTCACCCACATTTTTCATCTTTTCATTGTAAGGAGAGAAAGCTTTGAGGGCCTCAAGAGCCTTCCATTGGAGAAAGAAGGGACCCAAGTCCCCTTTCTTATTTGTTCCTTTGGATTTCATCAAGATCAGCTTATACATTGTTGATATTGGTCCATTTGTCTCTATTTTTCATTTTCTCATATGCTTTTAGTTTTTATTTGTTTTAGTTTAATTTTTGTTTATAGCTTTGTTTTTTTTCTTTCTAACCTTTTACTTTACAGCTGTCATGCCTAACAGAGCCCAACTAGGCATGTAAGCACTCTTAATTTGCTCACGTAGTGACGAATTGGGTGCAAACAATGATGGAACACGAGAAGGGGCTGGTGGGACCACACAGAAAATGGGTTATGGGTGAAATGTATCATAATGATCAAGTAGACGAGTGGAATCCAATGGGGTAAATTTGAAATAAGGGTATTGGAAGGGGGTCGGTTCCACAAGAAAAAAATTTCCTAAAAGGGAATACTAGAATACAAAAATACAAAAATAGAACATAAAAGATTTCAATACCTAATGTGTAGATGAATAAGAGCTCTATTACAATAATATCCAATATAAGAGTTATCATACCCTCAACTCCTATTTATACTAAATATGTATATCAAAAGAACCATCTAGAGGAAGATCCTTTTAGAAGCGAAGGCTTCTATTAGGTCTTCTTACATGGGAATTTTTCTTCCTTATTGCTAGGACATATTAATATTGACCTCTATTACATGGAAATATATTAGTCTACCCATGTGAGGGGTTAGGTCCCTAAAATCCTCTTTGACACATGTACTCTACCAACACCCCATCTAGGGGGCCGTCTATAATGAGAGCCTATTCAATGCACCTCTAGAGGACTGGATGCTCTGTGTGGGTGGAGGAAAAGTAGAGAAGGTCTGGTCCCTCTAAGGCAACTCCAGTATTGGCTAAATCATCCACAATCAGATTAGATTTTCATTTTACATGTGAAGGGATGAGAGCTTGGTGAGTTCGAATGAGAGTTTTAATGGTATTGAGCCCCGAGGAGAGACGCCAACAGGGTGATATTTTGTCTAGGTCCGCTCCATTAAGTTTTTTCCCAAATAGATTGAGAATTACTTGTGAGTCCCCTTCCACAATTAATTGGTGGTATCCCTGAGCAAGAGATATTTGTAGACCTTTTGTGAGACCCCATAGATATTCCACATTGTTTGTGGTATGACCCAGACTGCCTGCTAAGATGAGAAAAATGTTCCCATGTATGTTGCGGAAGACCACACCAAAACCTGCTACACCTGGATTTCCTTTTGAGGCACCGTCAAATTTTAATTTGATGAATCCAGTAGGCAAAGGAGATGAACGAGAGGGGTTTCCTAAGATTTGGGAGTGTTGGGGATTTTTGGTGGGGAAGGGATTTGGGGTGACATTCTAGTTGTCCAAGATGCTCTGTTCATGTGCTGGACATTTTAGATCCACTTCCTTCCATGGTTGTAGACTGATGGTTTCTCTGATATTGCTACAAACTTGAGTCCAAATAATTTTCCAGTCTCAATGTGTTGTTTAGAAGATATGCATATTTCACTCTTTCAAAAGTTGCCAAAGGATGAATCCGGGTAGTAGTTGTCAAATGTGATTACGAATGGGAGATTGGAAAGCTATATCCCACCATTCTTCAATGGTTTCCTTGAGGCCCTCATGATTGTGATCTAACATATGCATGACTATGGCACATTGATCCCAGACTTGGGAGCTATAGGAACAGAGATTGAGCAGATTATTTTTCTTTTTCACTTCCCTTAATAAAAGAAGGAATATATGGCCCCGTGAATCCCCGCTTCATGAGATTGTCCCAAGTGGGAATACTTCTGTGAGCCACAAGCCAAAGAAAGGTACTAATTTTCATCCAATGCTTATTTGACCAGATTTTAAAATCCAGATCTTCTCGTGGGGGTTGGGGTGGTAGTCTGCCTTGATGCTGTAAGCTTCTTGTATGTTGAAGATGCCTCATGAGGAGTGTCCCCATCGTAAGGTGTCCTCTCCCTAAAGGATTTGGATTTTCTTTGCATTGATAAGATTGTACCAAGGTTGTAGATCCACGTACTCTTCTAGGTGGAGATCGCTTCTAGAGGATTTATAGCTTTTCTAGGTGGCGCTAGGGGGATTCTCTTGCCAATAGTCTCCTACTTTTGTCAGTATCGCTTGGGTATCTTGGAAGAGGAAGGTGTCACGCAGGGAATCATACGCCATAATGAGAAATTGCTGCTACGAGTCATTCCAGAATGAAATTGTTTTTTCGTTATGGACTTCCCAAAAGGTGTGATTGACCACCAAAAGATGGTTCTACTTGGTTGTCGTCCAAATTAAGAACCTTGTAGTGTTCTCATTCCATCCGGTAAGGTTCTTTTAGGTAGTATTTGGTAAGTACTTCCTCCTCCAAATCTTGGCCCAAAGTTCTTGGGGTCGCTTGTGCCATCTCCACCAGATTTTGGTGCTCAAGAATTTATTCAGAATTGTCAGATCCCTTAGCCTGAGGCCTCCTTGTGATTTTGGTTTGCAGATATTTTCCCAACTGATCAGAGCCATTTTTTTCCCCGTCTTTGCCCCCTTCCATAGAATTTTTCTTTGCAGGGTTCTAATAGCATTGAGGATGAATCTTGGATCTGCAATTTCCAAGAAGGTGTAGATTGGAAAGGATTGTAGGAAATACTTAAGGAGGATAAGGTGATTGGGGAGGTTGAGTGTGCCAAAATTCCAAGAGGAAAGTATTTTCAAGAAGAGGTGAGAAGTCCTTACCAATAGATGTTTCGAAGGGCCTTATCTAGGAGGGGAATTCCAAGATATTTGGATGAAAGGAGCTTCAAGTGAAACTCAAGATCATTGTAATGTGAAGTTGGACTGGGACCGGGGTGTTGAAAAAGAAGATCTGGGATTTGTATTTATTTATGTCCATTCTAGAGGCATCGCAGAAGGTTTGAAGAATGAGGAGGATTTTGTGTGCCTCTTGGACCATGGGGGATCCCATCATTAAGGTGTCATCAACGAATTGACTATGGGATATCTGAAGATCGATACCATGCAAGGGTAACCTGACTAAAGTAAGGCATGCAATGGAAGTTTGAATAATACGACTTAGACCTTTCACCGTGATGATGAAGAGGAAGGGTGAAAGGGGGTACCCTTGACATATCCCTAGAGTGGGTGAAAAGGAGTGGGAGGGAACACCATTGATGAGGATAAAAAATAATGTAGAGGAGGATAGATTCAAATCCAGTCAACCTAGGTGCGAGAAAATCCAAAGGCCAAAAGAACATATTGCATGTAAGCTCAACTTAACTTATCAAATGCTTTGGAAAGATCTAACTTTAACATCATACCTTGAGTTCCAGTCTTCTGAAGTGAGTGGATGAATTTGTGTGCAAGAATGACACTTTCCAAGATTTTCCTTTCTTCCACATCTCCTAACTACTCTGGAGAAATAATAAAGGGAAGGAGTGGTTTGAGGCATTAGGCGATCACCTTTGTTAAAAGAATGTAGATTACATTGTAGAGAGATATTGACCCGAATTGTTTCGGGTGATTGATTTTCTCTTCTTTGGGGATGAGGGTGAGAAAGGTAGCATTGAGAGATGGAAGAAACACAATTGAAGTCCTAGAGTCTTCAATGATTTCCCAAACTTCCTTCCTTACCATTGGCCAACAATGGTGGAAAAATTCCGCTGTGAAGCCATCCGACCCATGAGATTTTCCTTCTAGAGTATCATGAAGCACCAGGTCCACTTCTTCAATCATTATAGGTCTCATCAGTGCTTCATTTTGTTCCTGGGTGATTGTGGAAGGTATGTGCTGAGTGATTTTAGCAATAGCATGAGATATATCGCCTGGAGGTTCGGACAAGAGATATTGGTAAAAGGAGACCAACTCCTTCTCTAGATCGTCATGAGAATGGAGAGTTTTCCCTTCTTCCATGAATAGGTGTGGGATGTGATTGACATGTCTTCATTGAATAGTGGATCTGTGGAAGAATTTGGTGTTTCTATCTCCCTCCTTTAGCCATTGCACCCTAGATTTTTGTCTCTAAAGGATCTCCTCTTGAGCTCGCCTTTCCCCCAACTTTTGACTTATCATTTCTTCCTTCTCCCTTAGTTCCTCAGTGATGCCCTGATCTATGATTTGGACTTGTAGGATTATCATTTGCTTGTTCAGTTGTTGTTGGGACGTGAAGATGTTTCCAAAGGTTTGTTTGTTCCATAGCTTGAGGCATTGCTTGAATTTTTTAAGATTCTACTGGAAACGATACATCTTGGAGCCATGTTGAATGGTCGAATCCCTCCACCATATGGGGGCCTTAGTTTGGAAGTCGGGGTGGTTGAAACAAAAATGCTCAAATTCGAAGGGATTTCAACTTGGAGAGGTCGAAATGTCTAACCAAAGTTGAATGGGCTAGTGATCAGACCCGGGGGCATTGAGGATGCTAGCTTCTGTAGTTTCTCCATCCATTAAGAGGGAGTTTGAGATGAGGAAGTAGTCGAGGAGTAACTCCACCTATTGGGACCTCGATCATCAATTTATCTAGGTGTAGATTCCAGTTTTTGTTTCTAGATCGATGAGGCCCAACTTGTCTATTAAGGCTTGAAAGTGTCCTAAATGAGCCTTAAGGCTGCATGTTCCTCCTCTTTTCTAATCCAGATTGTAGATCATATTAAAATATCCACCAAGAATCCATCTACTCCTAGAGGTGAGGGTGGTGAGTCCTTCTAGAGTACGAATGAAGGATGTCTTGTCCCTTGGAGTAGCCGATCCATACAAATTTGTGAGGAAGCCAAGTTTTTTAGAGCCAATAATCCTATATTCCACTGAGATTGACCACTTGGTGGTGAAAAAAATTTCTAGGATCACAGAACTTGGGTTCTAGAGAACTTCTAGACCCCCAACCATTCCTATTGCATCGATGCAAATCAATTTCTCCTGCTTCTAGCAACAAGAGAGTAATCAATCCATTTCTTCCATTGCACATTTTGTTTCTTGAAAAAACATAATATTTGGTTGTTCCACTATAATACGTTCTTGTAGTATCCTTTTCTTACTACGACCATTGAGTCCCCATATATTCCAAGAGATGAGATTCATGATGAGGATGGGGAGGGGAGAGGGGGAAAGCTGCCATAAATGAGATGTATCTGACTTGAGTTAACCATAAAGTCTCCAATCTCCTATATGAGCTTCTGAGTGGATTTTATGCCCCTTTTCTTTTCATCTTTCTAATTTTTGCGTTTCTCTTTCAGTAGATTTCCTTGTATGCCCAGACCTGATTTGGATCTAGCGACGGATCTTGCTGAAGAGTTGAGGAAAACTTTGTGGACTTTGCATAACTAGTCGAGAGGGATGGTATATAGTTGTTGATGCCAATATTCTTGTTCTATATTGTAATGTCCCCCACCTCTTAGAGAGGTGATGAGGAGACTCAGTGGCCTGGGCACCCCCACTAGGTCATAGTCTCACACTGAGGGGGGAAAAAGTCAAGAAGTTAAAAGTTATATTTTTAAGTTGACTTAATAAAGGAAAAGGATAAAGGAGTAAAAGATAACGCAATAGAAGAATAGAAGATTAACCCTGGGATTTAACCTAACTCAATAGAGAATTAGAAGGAAAGGTATAAGTAAGAGGCCGGGGTGCACCTATTATTCATTCTGGTTTTGGATTAGCATTTGCTATTGCTCTTGAGCATTCAATTTGGGGGTTTTGCTGTACAAACCCTTGTCAGCAACTCAGTGGTGAAATATCCACTCACCTTGTTCCACAACTTGGTCTCGGGGATGAAAGACTCCTCCACACCATTCTAGTCTCAGGGCCAACTTATCGAGGGAGGTTTGATCCAGCTTATCCTGAGGGTCTGGGGCCATTCCGATAGTTGGGTTTTGCTTGTAGGGGCAGGACCATCAGTTTGAGGGATTTTCTGGAGGGTTATCATCATTCTACATTTGTCTGCATATTGGGATGTCATGGAGCCATAGGGGACGTCCTGTGATTCAGTAAAACTCAGATCTAGGGAGATCTTCTTGAGATCTGAGCCTGAAACGTCTCCCACAGGATTCTCATAGCCCAATCTATATTCTTGGAGAGTTTCAGAGAATTTGGAGGCCTCCTTCACTAGGGACGAACCAACTAGGGTTTCAGTCATCTAGTGGGGTACACCATTCGGTAGAGAATTCAGATCTACGGGGTTTGAGAGTGGATTTGGGAATTTGGACATCTGGGTTTTCCTTACAGTTTCCCGATCTATCATTTGGAATATTTCTCAAGATGATTGGACACTTTTGGTAGCAGGGCAGAATTATTCAGGGCTTCAACATTCTAGCAGGACGTGGCACTTTCTAGCTTGGAGGTTGAGCATTAGTACGACTAAGATCTGCTTGATTTAGTCTTCATTGTATATCCAGCCTTTGGAGGCTTATTTTGTATTGTCGAGAGCATTTTTTAGCAGTCCATATCTATTTCTTGTATGACCATCTGTGGTTTATGCCAGATTGACCATCTATTGTATTGATCTTACATTGCTCATAATAAAAAGGTCAGATCTTTGCTTGTGCTTCTACATCTTGAATATATTGTGATCTCCACATGTTGATGAACCTTGTATGCACTTAATAACTCAATAAATTAGTAGTAGTTAGTGATTCCAAGAAAGAATTTGTCTTGGGATCATTACAGTGGTATCAGAGCCTCGATCCTCCAAACCTGTGGAGAGATCGATGCATGCAGAAGTACAGGGGAATTGTTATGGGTCCGAGGAAGAAAAACAACATTGAAACCAAGGTAGAAATGGAAGGGTTAGGAGACGACCATGAGCCTCAGGGCTTGGCTCTCTTAGTAGCCAAATTTGGTAAGTTCCAGCAAAACATGAACCACACAGAAAGCACATTGGTCAGGCAGTTGGTTGAGTATCAAGAAACCAACAGAAGGGGACAGGCCGAAATCTTTGAAACCTTGAAGAAAGTTGATGAGAATCTACAGAAAATGAACGAGAACCAAACTAGGATAATTGACCTTCTGATGCAAGTAAACCATTGAGGCAAAGATCCTGATACATATGGGAATAAGGAGGCTGGAGGGTCCGGTGGAACCCATGAGGAAGACAGATATAACCCGGAGAAAGCACCAGGATCCGAAGGAAGTCTTGGAGGTGGCACGTTCCATGGGCAAATGGGTAGCAGGACCAATCATAGGCCATACATTCTAGTGTTCATGGATGAACCACTAGGCCAACACTCAGGTAGTAGAGCTAACCCTAGACCATACATGCCCACATTCACAGATGAGCAAGGGAAGCAGGAACAGGTTGAAGATTTTGTGGAACAATTAGCCAGGAGTACCAGGGAATACTATAGCTTGGATATGAAAGTTCAAAGACAGATGTCCCTAGACCAGTATTGTCAACTCAGGTTCAGAAACCAGCCTAGGATGAACCACAGGGGCAGCTTTGAGTTTGAGCGAAGGGAAGGGAAGATAGAGATTCCATACTTTGATGGTATGGCTAAGATGACAACACAGGCATGGGTGCAGAAGCTGGATACTTACCTACAGCTTAACCCCATGAGAGAGATGGAGGCCATCAAGTTTTCCACTATGCACTTGGATGGTAAGGCCCACGATTGGTGGTACCATGGGATCACCACACTCGGCCACAACCAGATTGTATGCTATACAGAATTCACTCAGAGGTTCATTGATAGATTTGATCTAGGATATCCTGAGTTACATTTTCGAGAGCTCACCCAACTCAAGCAAATAGGTATGACTGAGGAATACATTGATGAGTTCCAGAGGTTGGCAGTGATGGTGTAAGATATGTCCCCAACCAGGCTCATGATTCTCTTTATAGAAGGACTGATGGAACTCTTGAAGGGTTGGGTTAAGGCCTTCAATCCTACCAACCTATAGGAAGCCATTTGGAAGACGAGGGATCTGGGTCCATCTGCTAAACCAAAAATTATACCCAAACCACCTCTTAACAATGGTGGAAGAGATCAAAGGCCTCCAATAAACCAGGGAGGACGTGACCCTAAGGGTTATGACAAGGGTCGTGGTAGAATAGATGACAACACCAGGAGGGAATTGATAAGGAAGCAACTCTGTATCACATGCAAGGAGCCATGTAATCCCTCACACAAGTGCATGGGATGAGGACAAGTACATTACATTGAGGTCACTTCAGATGACGAAGAAGAGGATGAGTATGGTTAGATACAAAACATGGAGGCCGAAATGTTAGAGGCAGCAGAAGAGGATGTTCCATAACTAGACTGTGCGGCTGGAGAGAAGGCTACGTTGGCATCTATTAGTGGGGTACCCAAGTTCAACACCTTCAGGATGAGAGGGGTCTTACAAGGAAAGAGAGTGTCGGTTCTGATTGATGGAGGAGCTTCCCACAATTTCATTGATGTAGAATTACTGAAGAGGAGGCACATACCTACAATAGAGTTTGAAGGATTCAAAGTGGAGGTAGCAGGTGGTAGTACTATGCCGTGTAACAGATACATACCAGGTATGAAACTCACCTTGGGAAGGCATGAGTTAGTTCAGGATGTGTATGTGATGGATCTTCCCAATACCAACATCATCCTAGGGGTGCAGTGGCTCAGCACTTTAGGACCCATCACCACAAATTACAAGACCATGGAAATGTCCTTTGTGGAGGAAGGAGGATGAAAGGTTGTGCTCAGAGGCATGACAGGTAACTCTACCAGAGTGGTCATGACTAAGAGGATGGAAGCCATCTTTAGAAGGGAAGAAATTGTATATGCAATGGAATGTAAGGTCTCAACATGGATGGATGAGAAGGGAAAGGTGCATTACACACCAAAGATCAAAAGAATCCTTGACAAGCACCAAAAAGTGTTTGGGCCGATTCCTCCAGGTGTGCCACCAGACAGGGGGTTTGAGCACATCATTGAGCTAGAAGCCGGGGCTAAGCCTATTATCACCACACCCGATAGGCATCCCAAGAAGTATAAAGATGAGATAGAGAAGTCCATCAAGGAGCTTCTAGACATGGGACACATCAGACCAAGTTCAAGCCCATTTTCTTCGTCAGTAGTCTTGGTGAAGAAGAAGGATGGAATGATGAGAATGTTCATTGACTTCCAGGATTTGAATAAAAAGATGATCAAAAACAGGTATCCCATAACCAGGATTGATGAGTTGCTGGATGAGCTGCATGGAGCTATATATTTCACAAAAAATGATCTTTTCTCGGGCTACCATCAAATCAAGATGAGGGAGGAGGACATCTCAAAAACAACCTTTAGGTGTCACTACGGCCATTACGAGTTTTTGGTGATGCCCTTTGGGTTAACCAATGCCCCAACCACATTTCAGTCTTGCAGGAACCATGTGTTCAACAAACAGCTGAGTAAACACTTGTTGGTATTCTTTGATGACTTTCTCATTTACAGCAAGACCTGGGAGGAACACCTTGGACATGTGGACCAAATCCTGTCAATCATGGAAGAACAATCACTATACACCAAGGAATCCAAGTGTGAGTTTGGAATGACAGAAGTGCTTTACCTGGGACACATCATAGGGGAAAAAGGGGTATAGGTACACCAGGAGAAAATAATAGCCATTAGGGAATGGCCTACTCCGAAAACACTCACAAAACTGAGGGGATTCCTAGGCCTATGCACATACTATAGGAAATTTGTCAAAGGGTTTTCTCAACTGTGCACACCCTTGACTGACCTAACCAAAAAGGGGTCCTTCAAATGGAATGATGAGGCCCAAGTCATGATGGAGAAAATGAAAGAGATCATGAGCACCTGCCCAGTTCTAGCTCTTCCTGATTTCGGTATACCCTTCACTTTGGAGTG
>CBVK0101487619.1:0-35015 GCA_900067695.1 Picea abies
CTCTTCCGATCTCACGTCTTCAAGAGATTCTAGTTTTCAGTACCAGTAATATCTGCCTGGGCTGGCTTGCTTGGGTTTTTGTTTCTGTCTCAGAGTTAAGGATACACGAGGCCTGTATAAGGCCATCATGCATGTACACGCCCTCTGACTTTACACAGCTCGTGTGCACACGTTTGTTGTTGAACTGTCAGTGGTGTGCTTGAGGATAAGTTTTGTTGAAGGTGAGGCAGTCATCCTTTCCTTCGACAAGAGCTATACCTCTCGAATTTTTCAGTCTCTATCATAGCAGTCAGTAACTTAGGTTTGATTACAATAATAGCTTTCTTTTTTATTTAGAAGTTTTTCCTCAAAATTTTCTTTCATAGGGTTTTTAGACAAGTGTGAGAGTCCATTTTTAAAATTTGATTGTGTGTGGTTTTTGATGTGACTCTTTGCGATCTGCGCTTAGGCCAAAATTTTCTCTTGGTTTTGACTTGTTGGTATTTTTCCCTTTTTTTCTTTGAGAGCATTCAAATAAAAAAAAAAAACTGTTATTTCTTTGATTGGTTAAAAAGTAACTAGGCAAAAGTCTTTGCTTTCATAAGTTCTTGACATTTTACTTAGATCATAATTAGCTTGTAGTCAAGTGAAATCCTGCTTTAAATTTGTTGTTCAAAGATCTTATAAAAATTTAAAAAAACAAAAGAAGTTGTTTAAAGAAAATTTTTTGTTTCCAAGCTTTTTGTTTATTTTAGTTTCGTCTTTCAAACATCATTAGTTTAAATTTCATAGCTTTGGACATAAGACAAGCCATAAAAATTAACGCTAAATCTAAAATTCATTAGAATTTTTGTGTTTGTGAGGTCAACCAACTAGTTTAGGGTTAGGGCCTTGAATTAGGTTGGAGAGGAAACTCTTCAAGGCCATTAAAATCAAACATTGGAGTCTGAGTTAGGGAGTGTCAAAGTCTAGCATCATGAAAGTTATCCGGGACGCCCCTCTAACACAGGGGATAAACATGAGGTCGCGTACGGAAAGTTAGCGGAGATAACCCCTCCAAATCTGGATTAATCGTAGTGGAGAACACATATAGAGGGCTTGTTTTGGGATTCTGTTGATTTCATTTTCCATGGAACTTCATGGGTCTCGAATCTGTTCGAGGTCCTCAGTTGTCTTCTGGACCATTTTCTTTTGATACCCTTGACATGTTTCAGGCTTGATACCCTGCTCATTGTGGTCTACCCGACTTTCGTCTGTACCTGCCTAGTGACTGTTCGCGTGATGGAAACCTAGTTTCCTATCTTTTTAGGGACATACACATGTGACTGTGGGGGTATACCACGATACCTAGGACAGACATCGGGCCACACTTTTCAGAGTATACCTAGAGGGTAATTCCATGTTCAAGTTGCACTTGCATCGATAAGTTGCTCTAGTGTTGGTTGTTGTAACTGTTCTTCCAATTAGTTTAGTGTTTGCTTGTCTTATCTTATAGGGACTTTTTAGTGTGTGTGGTTTTTGAACGATTAGAAAACCCTAGATTTTATTTGATCTTCTCACAAAGTGGAGGATCACAAGATCTGTTGGTCATGAAGACTTCAAGGCCTATCACTGGTTACAGTGGAGCCACCCCCGCCACCATTAAGGCGAAATCTAGAACAACAAGGGTCTTTTGAGGCGACTGGGTCACAAGAAATTGTGCCTGACCAACATCCAGAGGAATCAATTGTTTTAGACTTTGGAGAAAAATCTCTTGGTCCAGCTGAAACCTCAACCACTGATCTTTCGGTACCCATCATCGTATCGATTCACCCTTACGAGTTCCAAATAGTGTCGCACGCAACAATGGAAACAAATGTTGTTACTCCTTCTGGGAATTCTTCAATTCCCACTAAGGTTGTCACTACAGGAGAGTTTTCACCTCCTAACCCAGCATCACTGGTCCAGGCCACCATGGTCTCATCCACCTCTACCTCGCACAGTGGTCCGATCTCATCTATGGCAGCAGCCACAACCCCTTTCCCCCCAAGTACGACAGGCCCTCCGTTCTCATACGGGATGACTAGTTCAGGTACATGTCCTGTACTTTCCTACTCCACTTCACAGACTTCAGATCTAGGGATAGGGAGCTCTATCGCTCCTCTGCAAGGTCACATAGGGGGCACTCCTTCTCCTTTTAATGCTTTCCCTTATAGGGGAGGTCATATACCTCCTTCACCCCTTCGCTTGGTGGCACACACCAGCCATCCATCGGGAACCTGCACACCATAGTTTACTTGGATCAGGGAGTCAAGGACCACCTTTGCATAATATGTCAGTAGGTTCAACACCATTTTCTTTGTTCGGTGCATTTGGTAACAATGCCTTCTCATCAGCTACTTTCCCGACTGGGGGAAACCCCAGCTTCGGACAACCTATTCCTATGCAAAGGACTATTCCTACACAAGAGGCAAACCAAAGAACTTCTTCGGCATTAGTTCCTTGAAATTATTGGTAAGGATCCGTTCCTTCGCCAAGAATGTTGATCTGGGGAAATTCTCTCCACAGTTAATGGAACCCCGGACAAGGTACTATGCCCATCCCTATATGACCGACATGGGGCAACCCTTCCCAGAGGCCTCCGAATGTAATGCATGCCCATCCATCTACGTCCTATTTTCGGAATCAACTAATGATGTCTCCTCACACTCAAAATCCATACGCTGGTCATGGCCATGGTTTTTACCAGAACCCAAGCCAACAGTCGAACTTTTCCTAGAAACCTGGTGCCAGTCAAACTCCAGGTCCCTTTTTCCTAGGTTATCACCAACAACCCAAATTACCTTTCCTGGAAACCTTGCATTTGTCAGACTTGACAAGGTTGTTGAATGACCCTATCTGTCATGATCTGCATTGGCCTCCTATGTCGACGAGGTTTCCTTCAGACATACCAAAGTTTGAGGCCAAGCCTAACGAAGATCCAGGCGATCATGTGACTACCTTCCACCTTTGGTGCTCATCTAACTCGTTGAAATATGACTCTGTACAGTTGTGATTGTTTCAACATACTCTCATTGGGAGTTTCATGAAATGGTACATTGAGCTCGACTGCTCAAGATACTCTTCCTTCAGCGAATTGGCAATGGCCTTCCTAAACCATTTCCAATTACCTGTGAGATATGATGCACAGAAAAAAGTGGACCATATCTCTGATCACATCTAAGAATGGAGATGTCAGAAGAGTTTAATTAAGGTACCAGTCCCACCAGCATTCATGCTCAAGTGGTTCCTTAAGTCTTTGGTCCCACAATTATCCAAAGACGTCGCAACTTCAGGAGTGTTTTCTGAAGAAGACGCCATCATGAGAGCTAAAAAACTTGAGCTCATTTATTCTCAGTCCAGTTTATTATACGGGATCTTTCCAGATGTGCCATGCTCAATACTTGATAAAACCAGACAAAGAGCTGGACCACATGCTGATGGTATTGTTGGTTCAGCACAAACAAAGACCACTGAGCAACTGATGAATAAGTTGTAGCAATTGTATATACAACACACAGTGGCCACCCAAACTACTGCTTTGGCTACTCCCCCTACTAAAATGTTGGATGTACACACAGTGCAATTGACAAATCCAAAGGCCACCCAGCAGCCTGGAGGAAAGAAAAAACAATGAAAAAAGGGTAAGGGGGATAAGAAACCCATTGATAATGCTGGCGGGGGAAATACTGAGAAACAGAAGGCAAGGTATCTATGCATATTGTGCACAGAAGACCACCTGACCCACCTATGTCCCTGGCTTGTAGAGGCCCAAAAATTTGTGACACAGCAATAGCCTACTGTATTAACCAATCCATTTCAACATGGAAAAAACCTAACCCAGGCCTCTACAAGCGCGGAAGGGGCTAGTCAAGGACCCTCTCCATCTTTGAACAATCCCACATCTGTGAATGTATATATGATGAAGGGTGATGCTTTTCTATCCACTAGAGCACATGACTATAGTAAACCAAGCACTTCTGAGAAGGGAAAAGAAGTCGAACTCCCATCTCTTCCTCTACAAATTTAGAATACTTTGGGTGAAACAATGACACGCATCCCAAAAGGCACGTTCAAAAAAGATTCTCACAACCCAAATGCAAGGGATGCTCAGAACTATTATGTGGTAGAAGATTTGTCTCAAACCCCTTGTGCAATGTCTGCATTGGAGGTCCTCCAAAGCTGCCCTTCCCAGAGGAAAGCTTTGTTAACTTCTCTAGGATCTACCGAGACTTGTAATCTAGGTACCATCATGCTAGATACAACCGACTTAAAACCTCATCTACCATACCACATAACATTTCAGATAGTAATGGGTCACCCCACAAAAACTTTTACTCGAAATATTTTCCGCACGGTGGTTGATGAGGGTGCCTCGACATGTGTTATGTCATTGGCATGTTGGAAGGCCATTGGCCATCCCGTTTTGTCTCTGTCACCTACTCTTCTCACTGCTTTCGATGGTCATTCGTTCTGACCACATGGTATCATTCCCTCTTTTCCCATGCAATTGGGAGGGAAGACCGTGTGCGTCAAGGTAGAGGTAGTCGACGCATCTCTCGACTACAATCCTTTGTTAGGAAGGAGTTGGATGTATGCCATGCAAGCAGTGGTTTCTATAGTTTTCTGGGTCTTGTTGTTTCCACATGAGGACCAGATTGTGACCATTAATCAATTGTCTTTCTCCAGATATGACCCTTCATTGAGGGTGTCCACGGTCCCGATGATTGATAATCCTCAATCAGGTGTAGTCAACGTAGAGGTTGGTTTGTGCCCATCTTTGATGGGTACATTCAACTACCTTCCCCTCAAGGCGATGTCAAGTTCATATTTGATCACCATAAGGTTGAGATTTTCCAAGTTTTGTCATTTCGCATGACTTACTTCACCGATCCGTGGATACTTCCTTCCCCATCAGCCACGATGGAGGGGGCAGGGAATTCAGGCATGTCCATGCCCTTGTCTGTAGTTGAAGTAGTGTACTCTTTAGTCCAACAAGCTTCAACTAACCCAGATCCAACTCCTGTACAAGAGTTCAATCCACTTCTAGAGCCTATTTGGGCTCAAGGTTCTCTCACTATCACCGATTCGTTAGAATTAGTCTTGCCCTCTGACGAAGAAGTAATTGAAGCAATGACTAGTCCTGAAAAACCCTGGGATGATATTCATCACAAATCATACTTCCTCCCAGAATTAAGTAGAATCGAGGCCAGAGAATTCACCTTGACTATGAATGGAGATAGGACTTGTCCTATCAATCCCTTAGCTATACATGATGTCTATGCTGAGGGTAATATGGAAAACATCGTTGAAACCATATCGATCAATATCTCTATAACCCCTAGCATCATGGAGAATGTTTTCATCGAAGCTGACTTCTCCCTCGGAGAGATTCAAATCTACACAGATCTATTTAAAGAATTCCATGACATTTTTTCTTGGTCTTATGAGGAAATGCTAAGAATTGATCCAAAAATAGTTGAACATGAAATCACAAATTATCCAGATGCCAAGCCTATCCGATAGAATCTTCTTCCAGTTAACCCCAAGAAAGCAGCAACCATTAAGGATAAAGATGAGAAACTACTAAAAACCAGTTTTATCTATCTTATCCATTTGACACAATGGGTGTCAAACCCTGTGCCGATCAATAAAAAACAAGGCACAATTCACGTATGTACAGACTTCTATGATTTTAACAAGGCCTGTCCTAAAGATAATTTTTCCACACCATTAATCAACCAGATAATTGATAAATGTGTGGGTTGCGAGGCCTTCTCTTTCATGGATGGTTTTTCGGGATATAACCAAATACAAATCAAACCCGGAGACTAGCACAAAACAACTTTCATCTATCCATGGGGTACATTTGTGTATCGTAAGATGCCTTTTGGTCTCAAAAATATTGGAGCCACCTTTCAGCAGGCCATGTATTTTGCTTTCCATGACCTCAAGCATATAGTCGAGGCTTATTTAGATGATTTAGCATCTCGATATTGCAAGAGAATGGATCATCCCACACACCTTCGACTTATCTTTAAGCATTGTCGCTACTTCTGGATTCGCTTGAATCCAAACAAGTGAAACTTTTGCGTAACATCAGGACGTTTGTTAGGTTTCATAGTGTCAACAATAGGGATCATGGTCGATCCTCTCAAGGTTGAGGCAATAATTCAGTTTTTCCCCCCCACACACAATCCTTCGACTTCAGAGTCTACAGGGCAAGGCGAATTTTTTAAGATGCTTCATTGCTAACTATACCGAGATCACCAAGGGATTTATGAGCTTACTTAAGAAAGTCATTCATTTTGATTGGGACGATTCCACTCAACGCTCTTTCGCCGTGTTGAAACATGCCCTCACAACTGTCCCTCTGCTCTGGCCACCTAGCTATAACAAGGATTTCCTATTATATCTCGTTATAGTAGAGTCAACCATTGGCATGGTCTTAGTTTAGGAAGATGACTTGTTCTCAGAATATGTGATCTATTACCTGAGCCAAGGCCTCATAGGACTGTAACTCAATTACTCTCATATCAAAAATCTTGCATTGGCAGTTGTCCATGCTGTTCAATGGTTCTTTCATTATGTTTTGTTTCGTAATACCATCGTCATTACTATCGTAAATCCATTTCAATACATGTTGACATGATAGGTAATAGGTGGAAATATCAGTAGATGGATAGTCGTCCTCTAGGAATTTGACTTAGATTTCATTTCATCAAAATCCAAAAAGTCACTGGTCTTCGCAGAACCTATTTCAGAACTTTCGATTGAGTCAGGTGATCTGGTGCCCGAAGATTTGCTTATCAGAGGAGATATGTTTTTGATCACCTCTTCAGATCCCTAGTATGGAGATATACTTATCTATCTCGAGACTTTGAAGTGCCCCACCTCTACTTCTCGTGATGAGCGTCGACGCATACACCATCAGGCTAATAATTATCTCATACTCATTGATACATTGTATCAGAGAGGTGTAGACTCCATCTTGCATCGATCTCTTACTCACGAAGAAACAATTATCATGCTTAACAATTTCCATAATGAGCCTGTGGTGGTCATTTGTCTGGGTTGGTAACAGCCCAAAAGATTCTACCAGTAGGTTACTTCTGGCTAACACTAATCAAAGATTGTATCGAATCAGTCAAGAAGTGCCACCCATACCAAATCGTCTCTCGGAAGATGAGGGCACATCCCACTCCCATGTTTCCTGTCATAACAATTGGTCCCTTCACCAAGTGGGGGATTGATTATACTACATGCAACCCTCCTTCAGCAAGGAGGCATCGTTACATCTTCATAGCCATAGACTACTTCACGAAGTGGGTCAAATCTATTCCAACGTTTAAAGATGATGGAGAGACTGCAACTCTCTTTTTATTCAACCAGATAATAGCAAGGTTCGGTGTCTCGACGGAGATTGTCACTGACCATGGTAGTCACTTTCAAAACTAGATGATGACCAAGTTAACGTCAAAGCTTGGGTTATGGAAGGAACATTCGTCACCCTACTACCCCCAAGAAAATGGTCAGGTGGAAGATGTGAATAAAACTCTTTAGACCATTCTACAGTGAACGATCAACTCAGCCAAGTCAAATTGGCATTTGATGTTATACTTGGAATTATGGGCTTATCAAACATTTATTAAGATTGCAGCTAGTTTCTCACCTTTCCAACTCGTTTACGGGCTTGAGGCAGTCTTCTCTATCGAATGTCAGATCCCATCTCTAAAGTTGGCAGTGCAATTATTGCTAGACACTTCTCCACTTGAAGAGCGGTTATTATACCTTGAGCAACTCAATGAGTAGTGCCGTGATGTGGCCCTGGCCAATGAGGCTCACAAACATAAATTTAAGTGTCAATATGATAGGTCCATTCTTCCTCGAATTTTTTCTGAAGGCAACCTTGTCCTGCTCTATGACCAAGATAAGGACCCCCTGGGGGTAGGAAAATTCAAACCCATGTGGTTTGGAACTTTCATCATAAAAAAGTTTCTAAAGAAGGGCACTTATTTTCTGGTTGACTTTGAAGGGAATGCTTTAGAAGAGACTAGAAATGGACTCTACCTCAAGAAGTATTACTCATAGGTAGGTCACCATGGGTAACTTTTTGTAACATATGTATAGTCTTCGTACTATTACTTTCTAGTTTTCTTTTAGTGTTATGGACATGTCATTTTGATGTATATTTCGTCACTGTGGCAGATGTCAGGTGAACCTGACGTGTTCATTGGGTACACAGACGGTGCTAGTCGGCACACTCGGAGGCTTGCCTCTGCAGCTTGGGTAATTTTTACACCTCGAGGCCAGTTATTATCTTCCGGAGGTATATGCTTAGGTGACACCACAAATAATGTTGCTGAGTATAGTGCAGTTATGGAGTTTCTTCGTGAAGCCTTATCATTTGGTATCTCTCATCTCTGGGTCTACTTCGATGCTCAGATGGTTGTGTCTCAGTTAAATAGAGTCTACCATGTTCATGATCTGACTTTACACTGACGATTCCTTAGGGTACGTCTCTTAGAACGAAGCTTTGATTATATTACATATTTTCATGTTCCTAGGAGATTAAATTAAATTACAGATACTCTAGCTAATCAAATTTTATATTGGCATCTTGCACACATATGAAAAGACATACACATAAACATGTAAATACATTTTTTTCAAAAAATGATCCATAAGACACAAAAAGACATAAAAATCCATATATAACATCATAAGTCACTAAAGTACATAGATGGATGCAAGCGCGTCAAAAATATGACCAATAACGAGTCATGGGGCTTATGCCCTCAAAACATATATACAAGTAGTGCTCTAGGCATGCGAAAAGCCTAACTAAAGTCAGGGCATGTGGGCCCTATTGTACTGATCTACTGCATTGGCTAAACGCCAAAAAAATCGGACCCACGTCCATGGTGCCCCCACTACATGAGGCTGCATCGATGGTGGCAGGTCCTCAATCTCTGCCATAGGGACCATGCAAGTGAGCACAATAAATTTTCACTTGACTTGTCTCAACACCCTCTCAGCCTCCTTGGCTGGAAGGTCTTCTCCTGTTGTTGGTCCCCCGACGGTGGTAGGTGTGGCCCCTGGCCAAGGACAACTCCTGTTCTTGGCGTTGTCCACAGATTGCACTGGTTCCACATCTGCATGAAACAAACACATATCTGTCAAATACTCTAGCATAAAAATTACATATGTTTCACAAAAATAAAAAAAAACAATGAAGTAAACTTACCCATCTCTCCTCGCTCCTCACAAGGAGGTACTGATATCTTAGGGTCTCTTGAGAAATCAATCCCGACATAGGGGTAATCCTCTATAACTAGGATCTGTTGCGACAACCACATGAAGAAGTCATTGTCGAAGGACTCATTGGTCTTTCTGCCACCCTGTCACAGCAGTAGCCCTGCCCATCTACACATAGTAGGAAGAGATGCCTGATGTCCCTGTGCCACTACTCGAGGACTAAAAATTGGAACTCTCTCAAAAAATAAAGGGCATAGAATGGTCCCGAACCTGAAGTTCCTCTACGTCCACAATCGGAAATCTATCAACTACCTTTTCATACATTCTAACAATGTGGTGCTCCAATCAAATATTTGTACATTTAAGCACTAGACTGCACAGTTCATCTATGCCTAGGATGCCTAATGTAGAGCCGCAAAACTAGTGATTCACCCAATAAGCAACACTATCGCCTGTAGCGATAAGTCAATAATCTTTCTTATGGGAATCTGTGAGCTCGAGCATTCTGTATCAGCCACACAGTAAAGACCTATCAATTCCGCTATGTTATGCGGCCCTGAAGGAAAAGTCTAGAAGTTGACTGGTTCCCCTCTCTTGGAGAGGCCAGTCAAAAAATATATGTCCTTAGTCGTGGGCACCAGTGATTGTCCCTCTAACATGAATGCCTTCTCATCCGAATGCCAATAGTCAACCAAGGCATTGAGTATCCTAGGTTGTGCCCGCATAAAAGGACATAAGAAAAACTTGAGCAACCCACATTGCATCAAGGAAGCCACAACATTGGGGTCTTCCCCGACCAACTCACTAACCTCTTCATGCTCTCTTTCTCTCCAGTAGACATACATCCTACAAAATACCAAGGTCCAGGAGGGTTAATCCTTGTTTTTAATCCTTTTTCATTCAATAAGGGGGTCCACGTGGGCTGTAATGCTGACAATCGCGTGTATACGTGTGCAGAGTTTGCTTTGCCCGAATGTACATGCGACCTGTCCTTTGACAACCCGCATGGACCTAGGGCCAACCTTTTAAAGGTCGACGCCCCCTAAAAAATGGAACCCAATGCAAAAGTAAAGAGTTAAAATGCAAGATAAGAGAGGTCATACTTACTTGTTCTAGACAGATGTTCGTTTCATCCACTGTAGCTCCCAGAATCACCGCTTTTATCAACAGAATTTTTTTGGCTCCAGAGTCAATTTCCAAATCAGCAATGGTGATAATGAGCTATCATCTTCTATTTATAGACTTTTTGGCCTCTTTTTGTCACTTTTTTGATCCCCCTTATCATGTTTTTTCATACCAAAAACCATTGAGAGTGATTCAAGAGTTGCATTAGGGGGGGTATGATCGGGTATCAAGACTTTTTATTTTTATTTTTGGGTAATTTTCGACAGTCCATGGAAAAAAATTCCAAGGATCAACTTGAGCATGTAGGTTAGTTTTCTACCCTGAATTTTGTATCTCATTGTATTTTTTCCTTTGCCATAGGATTGATCCCATTAGGTTGCAACACAAAACCATCATTACTGCTTTAGAAGTGTCACAAGTTGGTGGTAGAGCTTACCAAAACATGGATGCCCTAGGTAGATCCTGGATGCATTATGGTGTCCATGTTGTCTCTAATAACCATAGGATAGGGAGTCCTTGTTGTTTTTTCCTGATTACGAGTTTGAGCCTCTTTTGCATGATTCTTTTTAATTCTTGACCTCACCCTCAAGACTCCCAAAAGCTATAACAAGTCTTCTTTTAAGCCCTTTTCAGACCCTCTAAACATGAAAAGATTGTCGAGCGATCTTGTGGTCTTTCACACTCGTTAAACTAAAATTTGAAGGCACATGTGTCTGGCGGTAATTTACCACTTTTTCGGTCTAGACGGTCAACTGTATGAATAAAGGTATACTCTATGGAACTTCAGTTCTCTAGAAGAGTACTCTTAGGTATCATTTTAACCCTTTTTCGAGCCTGAGGGACTAAATTTACAAAAAAGGACCCCCCATGAAGTTCATAGTTAAGCTATTTTCAGACTCCCTAAAATTGAAAAGATCGTCGAGTGACCTTATTCTCTCACACTCGTTAAATTGGTCCAGAAGAACATTCCTAATGGAGTCCATAGTTAAGCTTTTTTCAGACTCCTTAAAAATGAAAAAATGGCAAAGTGATCTTGTCTTTCTCACACTCGCTGAAATGGTTTTGAGTAGACGTCTTGTCGATGCTAGTTTACCCCTTTTTCGAACCGACTAAACTATCTTCGAAAAATGTACCCCAATGGAGTCTCCTTTTACGTTTTTTCAGACTCTCTAAATATGAAAAACCACCGAGCTTTCCTTCTCTGGGCTCGTTAAACTTACATTGAAGGACATTACCATTGTGTGTTTTGTTACCCACGTTTGCATACCTATGTATTTGGTCTAAATGCCTACTCCATGTTGCTCCCAACTGAACCATCTGAAGCATTCCTTATACACAAGCCTTGTAGCACTTTGCCTCTGTGTCTTAACACCCTTGGCCCCCGGAGGATATTTTCCAAGTATCATTGTTCTGAACATCAGTCTTGTCCTTGCACCTTGAACTTGTATGCTTGTACCAATCGTTCCTCTGTTGTAATGTATCATTCCTTTATTCTTTTTTCCAAAATCATTGAAAAAGACAAAAAAAATCAAATATACCCCAAAACGAGGAAGGGAAAAGTATTTTCTTTATTGGCATCACAATAAGTCACCCTTGGAGAAAGCACATTTATTTGTTTGTTTGTCAAACTATGGGATTTAATACAACCTTAGGAATCTATTCTCGCTACATAGAGTTGTGTCCTCCTCTGTTTGGTTATTCTTCCAAACATATGGAGATTTTGTGTTGCCTCCTTGTTATCACTGAAATTTTTTCTGTAAATGGTTACAAGAATCCAGCATCATCAAACAGTTATGAGGTCCCCCATGGACCAAAATTACCACAAAAGCATTTCCAAAAGGTCAAAAACTATACAACCAGTGATAAAATTAAAGTGCATTATGACTACACAGGGCGCGCGTGCACATGCGCTATCCAGAAATGCAAGAAAAGTGCACATGCTGTAACATACCCACTACCTAAGTCAGATTATTTTGGTTTCCTGTCGGACCAGTACCCCTAATTATCCATGGAGGTCCAGCATAAGCTGGCTCTTCCTCTCTCTCTCCTTTCCCATGTGATCGCAGGTCATGGTCACGGTTCAATTTGAACACAGTGCCTATTTGTATTTCATGCCTCGATGCTAAAGTAATGCATAAACATTCGAATCTGCACCCATCGGACCCCGACAGGGCTAGCGTCCGACCAATGGGGGTGAGTCCCTATAGGTTCAACAAATGGCCAATAGGAACAAATCTCCACAAGGGTAGAGAACCGCCAGTGAGAACAGGCCCTGTCGCACGGTTAAGTGGAATACAGGTGGCAAAAAGGAAAACTCGACACGATAGTCGACATGACTGGAGGGGGTCCCATTTCACATGCCACGCTATTCTGGACCCCCCCCCATTAAAGGCAGAATGGCAAGGGGGGTATGGAATCTACTTGAGCACCATTGTTCATGATGAGTTAATCTCGACCATTCAAAAGTTGTGCATCCAATTCCGGACCCCCCCCTACCACTAAAGGCAGAACAGTAAGGGGGCTCTGAAATGGAACCTCAACCGTAGATCTGGACGGGTGGACTCTGACCGTCCATATCTGCTCACTGCTTATCCTAAAGCATATTCACATCCTGGCTTAAGTTGACGTATCATCTCCACATCTAACGGTCATTAAGGTTTATCATCACGAGAGTCCAGACTCTCGATCACGGCACCCCCGAATCCGCGATCCCCGATGCGGTTAATCTCTCAACACGTGGCCTCCATCAATTGGACGGCTTAGATATACTCTAGGGTTTCCTCCATGGGAACTCCTGAACTCTTGTCAACAGGAATCTTGATTCCACAATTCCCAATGAGACAATTCACTGATATGGTCCCTTATATGTTAGCCCTCTTGGCTATGTTCTGGTCCATGTGACTGCTAATTCATAAGACCGTCGCCTTATCCTTCTCATCGGGTTTTCAGACTTTTCAATGTCAAAATACACTCATCCTTAGGATTTGCAATCCCTCGAATCTCGACATGCTCTTTATGCACTAGCTCTCATGGCTAGACTCCTGGCCCATACGACCATTATCCCCGTGACCGTAGTATTACCTCTCGTCGGGGTTTCGAGGTTCCAAATGCTGAAAAGAATTTTCCCACGGGATTTCCGATTTCCTCGAATCCCAATTCTCTGCTATGATGATAGCTGGACCACAATGGCACTTTTCTCCTTGTCAGGGTTCCAGACTTCGCGATTCTGAAATGCCTAAACCTCTTGCTATCAAGATTCCTGATATCCCGATGACCAAAATGTCGATAGACGATTTCCTGTCAGGACTTTCCCCGATGGCTCTGATTACTTCCACCCATCTTCCTCTGATGGACGGTCTTGATTAAATCTCGAGATTTTGAGACATAAAATGTCCCAAATTTCATGACCTCGAGAACTCTGATTTCCCGAGCACCAATATCCTGATGACGGTCGGGACTTCTACCTAGCATGAGAAGGGTTAAACCCCATGCACCTCCTATCCGATCTGACGACTGATGGGTAATTGGACCAAGATCTAATAGTCTAGATATGTTCTTCCTACGCACACTCCAGAGACTAAACTCCAAGCATATTAACCTGATCCAATGGCTGACGGGATTTTTGAATGAGATCCAACGGCTATCGATCTCCCCCTTCTATACGCTTACTCTGGTGCACCTCGGACATAGAAACCAATGGTCCAGGTCTCCTTCCCCAGCCAATCTGACGGCTTAGACCTGTCCCACCTTATGCATTCTTCCACTACTTTATGGATGTGGAAAGATCAATGGTCCAAATGTTCTCATGGACCTTGGGAATCTACGATCCCGATTTCCTCACTATTCACGAAGATAGAGGGAAAAGGGGAAAGGTATGTAACACCCTTGTTTCTTTCATCAGTCTAATAGTGGTGAATGACCCAGGAATATTTTGATGGGATCTCGTTCATCGATTGATTCTTATCCCTACACTGCTACTTCGGGATTTTAAGAGGGTCATTCCTCCCTATACAGGGTTGTTAAGACTTGCGCATTCAAGCCCTTTTTCTGAGTTCTTGGTGAACCTTTCCAAGGAGGGAATGTCTCTATGAAGAGATCTATTCCAAGGAATTCCAGGAGATAGACAAGGGGAAGCAAATTCCTGAGGACGGATTGGAAGTCTGACTTGGTTCAACTCATGCATAATTAAATTCATTTTCATCATAAGCCATGCGTCGTCTTTCTGTTATAAGCATATATCTATTATTTATTATCAAACTCTGCACAGACATTCTAACATTGTAATCGTTCACAATTTCACAGTTCTATGAGAATATATGTCAATATATGAATTTCAAGATGCAATATGTAAAACACTTATCATAAATAACACCAGGAATGAGTGAAACTGCTGAGAGGGGTGCTCATTTCCACCCAACCGTAGGTGTAGCGACTCCCAGCGGATTTACCACTAGCCACCCCCAAGCTAAGACCACGATGCTGTGAGACTACATCTCTCTGTCTGCCAGTGACCAAGAGTGAAGGTTGCAATCCTTCCTCTCTGCTATCACCCACTCTGTGTAATGCTAGAGTTCCCCTCATGTCTGCCCCAGCAATCGCTTCTACCCCACGCCTTATCCTCTTGATAGGTTGCATGTGGCGCGATTACCCTCGTGCTGATCAAGCCTTATGGCTCTATGGATGGGAGGTTCACCTCCCATCCCTCATTAAACCATCTACCCACCAGCCTGTGATACATTTAATTCCAGGCTAGTGAGACACTTTTGGTTCTCCGGGCCAGTGGAGTCCAAATACGGTATGTGGAGTCCAAATACGGTATTAATTCTCGGTGGAAGTTAACGCCACCTTTTTAGGTGTCTTCCATTGCCATCATGGTCTCTTTTTCTGCACATCCCCTCTCAGCAGTCCTATAATAAATTCAAAATGTTATTCACATTCATTGACCTTTCCTCAAGGTCCATTTACATCACATATTCACATTTATGAGTTCGCCATAGTTCTTGGCCAATCCAGTTATATTTACAAGCTGGGGGAAACAAGGTGTTACACATGCGCACGATGCGTGACTGTGGTCTCTAAAAGCCATGCACATCTGAGAATGACACATTTATGAGATTGGTCAGCCTCCCACCTACTTCTGGGTTAGCTTCCAAGTTGATTTGACACCCAAATCTTGGCTGAATCCGACTGGGTGGCTGGTCAAAGACCTAAAAGTTTCCTAAATATCCTCTTTTCACACTACAAGCTAGTTGCACAATACCTCAAAGAGGTGCTATAAAACAACACCATGGGTGCACTTCATTTTCAAGGAATTCATTAGTAAAGTTATGTTGCTTCTATTCTCTTGAGGAATCCTCTATTCTCATCAAGAGTATACTAGCACCGTTACATTGGGCAATCCATTTCACCTCTTGAGTGGATTAGCTTGGGATTATTTCACCATTTCATTCAAAGTTGTAAGAAGAGCTTAGTTGTGGGGATCCAAGAGCCCTCCCTTGGAGGAAGAAGGGACCCATAGTCCTTTTTCTTCTTGGTGTTTTCTTTCACTAATATAATCCTTGCCATTGATGCCATGAGTCTTATTGGTTTTTTGTTCTTATGTTCTTATGCTCAATAGTTTAGTTGTTCTTTTATTTCTTAGTTTAATTTTTAGTTGTTCTTTTATGTTTCTTTCTCTAACCCTTTTCCTTTACAGCTGTCTTGCTTAGCTAACCCAACTAATCTTGTAAGCACCTCTGTTTTGCTCATTTAGGTGACAAAAGAGGTGCAACAGATTGACGACTCCACTGGGGAAAGGTATCAATTTCCTACCCCATTTGGGTTTTTCTAGCTCTTATTTTGGTTTATTTAACCTACAGGTACCTTAACCAGCCCAATTTGACCTGTAAAACATCCAATTCAAAGTTGAATTGGGAGAATTCCATCTGAAATTTTCTTCATGATCGTGTGTTAATTGTGTGTGGGTTTATTGGCCCATAGTCACGCATCATGCGCATGTGCGCCAAAATCACAGTGTTGTTCTGCACACCTGTGCCCAAAAGCCTATTTCAGTCTGCGCACAAGTGCTAAGTGCACCTCTGTCTACTCTGAAATTTGCGCACCTATGCAGAAAAATACACATTGTAAGGTTTTTTGTGATTTGGGGAAGGCCCCTAGCCTTCTTAAAAGTGATTTCATGCATATTGTAATCTGCACCACACATAGTCCCCTCTTCATATAAAGGGATTAGTCAAAACACATAGGCACTTAGGGGGTTTAAAATCATTATTTCCTCTTTTGCTTTCATTTTTCCACATGGATGGCTTGCTTTGACTAAAAGTATAAGTTGGAATCATTTGTAATCACATAAAACTTGCATTAGGACCAAAAGTTGGATGACAATCGTTTAGTATGCTCTTCTCTCACACTTCAAAGTGACCTTGAGAATCAGAAAAAAGGTTGTAGGACAATTTCATCTCCATTAAAAAGACTAAAACCTTTAGGAGAGGAAAAGAACCCTCCTCGAGACTCCTCTTAGTTTACTTTTCAAACAAATCTTAAGATTGTAATGGGCCCATACATGCCCCCATGCTACAAAGATAGGATAGTGTTGAAATTTACTTTCTCGGATTAAATCACTAAGGAAGTTTAAAGGTTTTGTAATGGGCCCATACATGCCCACATGATCACAATCTAGGATAATTTCAAAGATTTTCTTAGATTAAATCACAAATAAGGAGTTAAAGAAATAGTAAAGGACCCACATGTCCACATGCTAGTTTCCTAGGGACTTTTGAATTACGCAAGGTTGTACCAAAGACATTTAGTTAATTAGGTAATCAACACTTGTAAGGACCAAGAGAAGTCCACATGCAACAAGGTGACACCTAATTCATTAAAACATTGGCACACTTTCACTCATTCACACACAAAAGTCACTTATCACTCACATAGTTTTCCTCTCGAAATGTGGAGGTCAAAGTAAGTTTCCTCCAAAGGGAATCCAAAACACCCCACCCTTTTCTTGATGAAACTATACACTCTCATTTAATTTCAATGAGGTTGGTTCACACCCCCTATCTCTCAAAAAAACCACATCTAAACTTTTTCTAAAAACTCACTAAGTTTTCCTCCACAGGAGGTGCCAAAAGAATTTTTTTAGTCTAGGTAGGATTTCGGGGATAGGAATCTAAATAACTCCCCGTTATCTAGTTCTCACATTGTCAAAATAATAGAAGTTGTCAAATAGGGAACTGAAAATCCTCCAAGTCAAGTGTTCCTAACACCATAAGGTAGGGAGATACCCATGAAGGGTTGAAGGCCGATGTTCGGTTGTTCTATGTGTCCCCCCTTGAGGCACCCACCTCTTGGACGAGATCCAGCCTGTGACCCATTTCTTAGGCCGAAAATCTAAATGTCGCACTTTAATCGAGGTACCTAGTGACCAAATTTTAGGACATCTACCCAGGTGGCAATTGTGGGCTGCAATTGCACCTTGATCAGATTTTGTGTGGCTATTGGGAAATATCGCCAGCTCTTTCAGGATATGCCACCTTTACCCCTCATTATAACTAATTATTTCATCCTTCACTAGTTTCTCTTCTGGTGACTTCAGACCCCATTGTTGAGTACTATTGGAAGGTCCAGTGCTATTTGAGAGGAAGGACGTTACGTCTTCTAAGACACGAGCATTTGTTTTCTTTGTTCCCCCACACGGACAACACCCACTTATCCACATATATGCTTCTTTTTCAAAATAATTTATGTATGATTCACTTCTGATTACATTTTGATTTGGATATATATTGTGTCAAGTTCAAAAAAATTACAGCAAAGGCTCTTGTTCATTTATTTTCTCTCACCACCATTCGCACACATTCACTCAGCTAGTCAGACATCATAGGGGACCCACAAAATCCCTGTCATTCTAGATGCTTTCTAAACCTCCCTCCTATCTTAGGAGGGGTTCCTAGTCTTGCCAACTCATCGACACCACCTTCTCACACTCCAGTGAGTGCCACTGTCTTAGGATCAACTTTTCTTGGTTCCACCTTACTTGGGTCCAATTCCCAAGGTCCACCATCCACTCGCTTTCCTTTACATGGAAGCAGGGGGCCAACTTCCTCTCAAGGGGGTAGTACCAACCCACCTAGCCCCCCTCAAGGGTCAAGTTCACAGAACACTCACACCATGGCTGGAACTAATCCTCTGCCCCCACTACAGATGCCATATTTGGTCTCTCTTAACATACCATATCTAAGAAAACTCACAAATGATCCTATATTGCATGACCCCACATGGCCTACAATGCCTACCAAACTACCTTCAGACATCGCCAAGTTTTAAGGAAAGGTAGGAGATGACCCTGCCAACCATGTCATGACTTTCCACTTATGGTGCTCTTCCAACAACATTATGGATGATTCCATTTGACTACGATTATTTCAACGCACACTCACTGGGCCATCAGCCAAATGGTCTGTAGATGAAAAATCAAGGTCCCATGCGACTTTTCAGTCCTTGGCCAAAGCATTTTTTACCTTCTTCCAATTACCAATCCACCTTGACAATGGTCTTGAAATACTATCTAATTTTAAACAAACCTCAACCACACATATCGTTGATCACATTCACGAGTGGCATAGACAACATAGTTTGTACAAAGCCAAAACCACCAAACAACAATGTCCTGACTGGTTTCTTAGATCACTTGTCTCTCTCCTCAGTAAAGATGTAGCTTCCACCTTCCCTCAATAAGAAGAAGAAGCCATCATTAAGGCTCAACAATACAACCTCATCTATTCACAATCAGGGTACTTATACACAGTACTTCCTGATCTCCCAAAACCCATGCCATTCGGTCAAGACAAACCTGGGATGTCTCACTCAGCAGACAGATTGATTGGTAATACCATGCACCACAGTCCACAACCCCAACAACCACCAATGTATGGCACACCTCAATATCCATCGGCATATGGGAGAACCTCTTATTAACCCCCACCCCCTTATCAACAACCATACCCTGTTTCTATTCCTCCACCCATCAGTGGGCCACCACTGACACCCCCAATACACCCACCTATCCAAATGAGTTCTAGTACTCCCTCTACCTCAACTTATACTCTAAGTACTAGCAAAAGAGCCACACCTTCCTATGTACCTTACGGATCACAACTCCCACAAAATCCATACTTTCCACTCCTGGGTCCTCCACAGCCCATGGCTCCCCCACACTCTCACACTGGGGTGAATTTTGTTCAACCCTCTCCCCTTCAGCAATATCAAAATTTTGAATAGATGAATATGAAAAATCTGACCCATCAGTCAAATAATGCCAAAAAGAAAGGAAAAAATAGGAACAATAACAACCCAGGTCAAGGCGGGAATCAACCCCAACAGAACCAACCTACTGGGGGAAACCAGAATCAAGGGAATCAGAACCCCCAGGAGGGGCAATAACAATAGATGTCAAGGAAGAAATAAAAATACTATTAGAACCACCTTCCCTTGTTCCCTTTGTGGTGAGTTCGGTCATTATACTCATCATTTCCCCCAAATCACTGATTTTAAACAGCTGAAAGTCTTAGGAAGTCTACCACATCCTCCAACATTGCCTGCCCCTCATCAGGCCCCACAAAAATATGTGCAACAACCACCCTCAGCCATGATGTAGAATCCCATTCTGCACTAGGGTGTGATGAACACCCAACAGAACACGCAGCCTACCCCACTACAATTGGGACAATACCTCAATCCAAACAATCCTGCAGATTGCACTATCCTCCTCACTAATGAGGAAGAAATCCTTCTACAAACATGTAGTCATCAATACCGTGAACCCTCTGAGTCTCCTCCCATTCCCCCAGAAACAATCCCAGAACCAAAGACACCCCCATTTTTGATTCCTCGCCCTAACAGAGAATCCCCTCTTCGCATCCCTCACATCCCATTGTGCAGGAATGTCTACAACCCACAGGCTAGGGTGGCTCATAATTACAGTTTGGTTGATGACTTAGCACAATCCCCGACTGCCATGTTAGTCTTAGAAGTCCTTCAAACTTGTCCCACTCAGTGGAAATCATTACTTTCTACCTTGGGGGAAGTTGACCCCACGGATACTCGACTCATCACATTTGATCTCGACAGCGGAGAACCACACCTCCCTGCTCTAATCGCTTTTCAAATCCCAGTGAAAATTTAGAACATTACAATTCATCGGTGGATCATCGATGAAGGAGCATCCACATGCATCATGTCCAAGTTTGTATGGCAGAAACTTGGTTCCCCCAAACTCATCCCATCTGCCATTACCTTCAAAGCTTATGACGGACGACCATCTTCTCCCAAAGGGCTCTTCTAAAATGTCCCTGTAGAACTCGGGGGCAAGACTATTCTCATCGATATTGAAGTTATTGATGCCCCACTCGATTACAATTTCTTGTTCGGTTGTAGCTACATGTACGCTATGAAGGAAGTTGCCTCTTCTGTCTTTCGAACCATGATGTTCCCCCACAATGGGAATATCATCACAATTGACCAAATTTTTCATTACAAGCCTAACCCATCTTCCAACATTGATAACATTCTCCCCCTTGTCCATACTCATCCTGAAACATACCCACTCATTGAAATGTGTCCTGGGATTTTTAAAGACCCATCATTGTTAGGAACTTACCATGGCACGCCACCACTCCTTCATCCTTCTAATCAAGTATGCATCGTATCATCCAACAGAACTGACATAAAGCATACCCTTCCTTCTAGGGAACTATCTTGTCTTGGGGAAATAACAGAGCTCCCCCCTCATGATCCTCCTGTGAACTCGTCGACTCCACCAGTTCATGATTTTACCTCTCCCCAAGGCCATATCCCAGTTTGGGAGATAGTTCCCCAAGCCATTACTCAAATCCCCTTCTTCTACCCTTCACCTAGTGTACAAGCTTTCTAAGTAGTCGCAGCGCTTACCCTCCCTAATATGGTGTTAGTAATTCCAGTTTGGTATTTACATCCACCAGAGATGGTTCCTCAACCATCCCTTCTACCCCAGACGAAAGGAATCCCAATGAAAATTCCCATACTCACTCCCACCATACCCTCTACACCCCCACTCACTAACCTCCTTGCCACAACTAGGAGTAGGTGAAAGAAGAAAGAGCCCACAACTCCACTTCTCCCATGTGTCCAAACTCCTTGCACACTATGTGAGAAAGATGGACACCCAACCAACAAATGCCCACCTCTACCTGAGTAACATAACCTAATTCAACCCAATCAAACACCATCACCACCCGCCATTGTAGCAAGTACTACCGCTAACTCCCCTAACTCAAGTAGCAAAGGGATACAAACCAAATTCACTTGTGCTATATGTTCAGAATATGGCCATTATACACACCATTTCCCAACGCTACCTCAGTTCTGCCAAATGTTAGTCATAGTACGCCAAAACTTCCAGTAAGAACATCGTTTAGTTACGTCATCCCCACCGAACATCACTGACATCCATTATGTCACGACTTCAGTAAATGAATGTATGAGATGCCCTTGCTCTCTATGTGAATCCTTAGGTCATTTTACATATCAATGTCCTATGATTATTGAATATAGGCAACGCCAAATGACCCTGATTCAAACCCCTATGGAACCTACATAATCGATGGTTGACCTTACCTCACCACTTGAGATTCTTTGTATCATTTATCCTGAACCAGAGGCACTCCCTATTCCTCTTTGGTTCTTGGATGACTTATCTGAGGACTTACCCCCAAATCCCCACAATTCTCTCGTTCATTTCCCTACAAAATTTTTATATCCAACTACCACTGGTACTCCTCACTACCTCGATATTTGGTTTATGTCGAGCAAACCATCACAATCTCATTGCATCATTCCCCCTGCTTCTTCATCACCAAAGGAAAACCACATGATGACAGTCATTGATATCACTCTTTACGATCCCTTTTAGTCCCACCAATTCCACTGTGACGAGGACATACTCGAAAGGTTAAACACCCCTAACTACCCATGGGATGCGCTACACCACAGAGCACTCTTCTTTTCACATGAAGCCTTCATGCCTCCTAACCAACACCCCATATACGCAGTCAAAACCAAGGATTTTATCCCATCAGGGGATACCGACTGGTTCAACAACCCCATCCCTTCCCCTGATGCTTTTGAAGAAGACAACATGGCCAACATTTCCCCCACCATCAAAATTGATATTTCCATAAAAAAAGGAGTCGTCAAGGAAATTAACATTGGTGCCACATGCACTCCTCAAGAAATCACTGCCTATGAAGCCATCTTCCAAGAATACCGGGATATTTTTTCCTAGTCATACATAAAGATGCCTGGCCTTGACCCCTCTATTGTCAAACATGGCATCGACACCTGGCCTGATATCACACTAGTTCGTCAAAAACAACGACTGCTACACCCATCCAAAGCTGCGGTTATCAAAGCCAAGATTGACAAATTACGGGCGACTGGGTTCATTTACCCCATCACCTATACCTCATGGGTTTCCAACCCTGTACCCGTTAAACAAAAATAGGACACTATCCAAGTTTGCATGGACTTTTGCGATCTTAATCACGCCTGTCCCAAAGACAACTTTCCAATCCCTTTCATCGATCAAATTATCGACGACTGCATAGGCCATGAGGCTCTGTTCTTCATGGACAATTTCTCTAGTTATAATCAAATCCAAATCCACCCAGTTGATTCCAACCCTATGCAATACTTGCTCAGTCGTTGGAAAATTAATGGAAAATTTTCCCGATGGATCATTATCCTTCAGGAGTACAATATTGAATTTTCAACACCCAAGAGAAAGAAATCTCTTATCCTCACTGAACTTGTCATTACCTTCCCCTTTGGTACTACTAGTGGCCCCATCAATACCAACTACCCCGACGAACATCTCTTTTATATCACTTCGGATGATCCTTTGTACGATGACCTCCTTGTCTACCTCCAAACCCAAAAGTTTGGTAACCACCTCTCACGAGATGATCATCGTCGTATTCGCCACAAGACCCCTCTCTATCTCCTCATTGAAGATATCTTATATTGGCGAGGGGTCGACACCATACTTCGTCGATGCTTGACTATTGACGAGGTCGATAGAGTCTTGAACGACTGCCATAGCGGCGCATGGAGGGGCCATCTTTCAGGAATGTCTACTACTCAGAAAATCATCTGAGCAGGTTATTTTTGGCCTACATTGTTTCACGATTGCATTCATGCCATGAAGCAATGCGAGAAATGTCAGCTTTATGTCAACAAAGCACGAGCACCACCTACTCTTCTCCACCCAATCATTAATGCAGGCCCCTTTTGTAAATGGGGCATCGACTTCATGACTTGTAACCCCCCATCCATCAATGGGCACAAATACATTGTTGTCGTAGTCAATTTCTTCACCAAATGGGATGAATCCATGCCCACCTTCAACAACACCGCTGACACTACAACGCATTTTTTCTTTAATCATGTGATATCCCGCTTTGGAGTACCACTCCAACTAGTTTCTGATCATGGGAAACATTTCGAGAATGATATTTTCATCGAACTCTCATCACTATTGGGATTGTCCCACAAATTTGCCTCACGATATTACCCTCAGTCTAACGGATAGGTCGAAGTAGTTAACAAGGTCCTCAAGACCATGTTGTAGTGCCCAGTTAACAAACATAAGACCAATTGGCATCATATGTTATTTTCTGCGCTATGGGATTACCATATGGCTGTGAAAATGGCCACTGGTTTCACACCATTTCATATAGTCCATGGGGTTGGGGCCACTCTTCCTATCGAGTACAAAATTCCCACATTATGCACCGCAATTGAGCTATTACCCGACACTGCTCCAATGGAGCAATGTTTGTTGAACTTAGAGTCCCTGGATGAACATCATTGATCTTCATTACATAACAATGAGGCAGTCAAAAAATAGTCAAAGGCTACCTGTTATAGGATAAATCCGTGAGTACGGACACAAATCGATCTCCCTAGATCCACCTAGATCTAGAACAAAATAGGACATAATAATACACTTTCCCTAGATCTAGCCTATTGAATGAACTAAGAGATAAGGGTTATGGACATACCTTATGAACGGTTTCCTTAGATCTCTCTTGTTCCAAGATTTGCTCCGATGCTCTTGTTCCGTTCATATTACAACAGTACAAACCAATCGAAGTAAAGGAAGATTAATATATTCAATAACTAGTCTATACATATGATCAAGGAGTTATGTAATAAAGTGACATCATCTTTATGGGAAAGGGACATATTGCTATATTGAATTAATTGAAAGTGAAACTTACAACCTGAGCCTTGATGTCATAGGTCTCCTTTCGATGGCTCCTAGTTCTGACACACACACTTGCTCATGCATGAAGAAAATCAACCACTTGTGATGACCTTGCTGATGTCTCTTGTTGCTATAGCATCAATCCTCCATATAGTCTTGCACTAATTCTATAATCAATCTCTAGCTAGCTTATTTCTTGTTTGCTTAACCCTTTCCATGAGCAATCCCCTCAATATATAGGAGAATATAGATTAGTTACTTGGATAGGGAATGATCCCAAGATATCTGGAATGCCAACACCTGAATAACCATTCGAAAGCCAACTCACCATTCTAGAAGATTCCCTTCTAGAAGGTTCGATATTTTTATCTTTTTCCCCTTTAAGAACATTTTCGCACCCTAACAATGAGTACAGTGCGAGAAGTTTGCACCCTAGATTAATGTAGCCTGCAAGAATCAGGAATTCTCGCAGGTGAATATATAAGTAGCCTGCGAACATTCTTCAAAAGTGTGAGTTTTGGAAGAAGACAACTGTAACTTTTCTCAGGAAAGTGTTCTTAGTGAAGAGCTTGATTTTCAATCATCATAACATCACCATGACATCATCACAATGACCAAAATTGTGGATAACAGAATGCCCCCCACTAGTGACAGTCGATAGACTTTGTAAACTGTATGTGTGTGTCAAGAACCAGAAGCACATCTAATCAGAAACCTACAAACATCCAAGCATCAACAGAATATCATGTATATCAATTCTGAGGTAGGCATTCCCATACTCAGATCATAGACTGATGACATCATAAACCAAGGTCATGGCCACCAATCATACACTGTGGATCCATGCCGTCACTATATAGCACAACCACCTGAATACACTGTGGATCTGTGCGACAAATTTTAAATGAAGACGACATAGCCACGAAACATACACAGTGGATCTATGTGTCGCAAATGCATACTCCATCGCAACCTGGATCACAAAGACAATATCCAGGGTCTTCAATATCGTCTCCCAAAGTACAAATCTAACCATGTGATTATATGTGTTGAAGTCGAACATGGTAGAAACCACTTGATTACCGATCATTGATGTAACCGTTAAAAAGTGCGAGGGAAATCACCATTGATGTCAATGACTCCGGAGGTACTATAGTACAATCCATTGATTGTGAATAAATGAGTTGATTTCGAACACTCGACGAAATCTTTCGATCAGGGGTCAATGATGTAAACCCACTGTCGAAAGCGAGAAACTTTCCATTGAGGCATGCAAGCTCCAAGGTACTGAATAATTTCTAAGTCTTGATTCCATATAATGTGTTCAAGTCGACGGAACAAGCCTCGTCACAGGAGGGCCTTGATGTATCCCCCATCAGTGACATGAAATGACTAACAGAGTTTGAAAGTGAAACAGAGCATGTGACAATTGGACTTCAGACTCAGGGAAGGCCGACATGGAATGAATGGATAACTGCATATGGCTGACTCAAATACAGGTTTCAAACGGACAGCTCTTGAACATATGAATGACTCGACTAATGATTTGGCAGCATTGACTCAAAGATGACCCATGGATAGATCTTGTTATTAAATCGAATGAGAGACAAATGGATTTCCCAAACTGGCTTCAAATGATGAATAGGGGGTGTCATGTTCAAGAGCGACACTTACTGCCAATTAACACGAAGATGAAACATATCCCTTTCCCAAATTTTCCCCCACCATTTCTGGCAAGTACCTCTTTATTTTTACACAAGCTTGAAGAGGATCACATATGCTTGTTGATATAAGCTCGTCCTTCGGACGAGTCCCTTGGAGTATTTTTAATGAATCCTAAGAAGGAATGGTTCAGTCCCATCACGGGTCAGTCAATGTTTGTTTAACGAGTCCAGAGATAGAAAAATCCCAGGTTTTTCAAGATTATAGAGTTTGGAAAAACACTTTAAAAGAGAACTCTCTTAGTTCCTTTTTCGTACAACAGTCCAATGAGACTGAAAAAGGGTTAAACTATCGCTCGAAGGACACGTAACTTCAAATACTTTAATGAGCGTGAAAATAGCAAGATCACTTGGCAATCTTTTCATGTTTAGGGAGTCGTGAAAAGAGCTTAAAGTTAACTCCAAGGGGGTTCCTTTTTCATGTAACTACAGTGAGCCTGAAAAAGAGATAAAACAACGCTTGATTACATTCTCATATTTTTTGAAAGAACAAGAACGGATAAAAGGCGCTTGAGGTTTTATATCAAAACCATAGGAAACAAACAAAAACACACCACATCGCAAAAGTTTTTGTCCATAATCATCCGCATTGGGTACCTGCAAGTCATTTTACTCACTTCCATATTAGTAATTAGGGTTAAATAACAAATAAACATGAAAAACCCACTTTTATCATGGTAAAAAGTAAATAAAATAAATTCACAATACATTTTACCATATTATTTTACCCTTTTACCATTTGAGTGCAAAAAACCTCCATTTTACCTTCTACCTTCATCGTCGATTTTCGGGAGCTTCGAGCCATCATTCTTTGAGCCGTCTGCGGTGTTTTGGTAATCTTTCCATGCTTTATCTTTTCATGGTTCAAATTCATGATTTCATTGGTTAAATTTCAAGTTTTGAGTCCATTCTTCAAACCCTATGTGTGTAGAAGGATTATCGCAGTCTGCCCATACGGGGCTTGCGAGAATGCTTCATTCTCGCAGGTGGGCCTAAGGTAGCATGCGAGAAGTTCGCACTGTGTGCCATAGGCCACCTGCGAACAGTGCAAAGTTTTAAAAAGTTTGTAATGTTTAGCCAATAAAAAAGGTTTATCCCATGAAAGAGAGTTTTAATCATCTTCATACGTTCCCCATGTAGGTTTATAACCATCATAATGGTGCTCGAATAGAGAGAACGGGAACACGAGGATGATAATAAAACCATCAAAAATCACCCTCCAACCCTTGCTGCCTTAAGAGATTGTGGTCTCTTGAAGTATTTCCACATACCGGGCATGAGAGCCCAAGTTCGATTGCTAGAACACTTAGTCCGGATGTGGGATCCGGATCAGCAGGTTTTTAATGTCGGAGCTCACACATTGACTATCGACATTGAGGACATCTATTTCTTGAGTAGGCTATCCAGGTGAGGGTCCTATGTCAGTTTAAATGGTAGCCGAAGGGGTGGTTTAAAAATGAGTGAGTATTGCCGGGAGTACTGCGTGCCTGAGGCTGAACAACAAAAAGGGAAAGTGGCCATTTGGGGAGTGACTGATATAACTCTCCGTACCATTCTCTTCACTATCGCTCAGATGGCAAGAAGTGCTACCCCACATATGGCTCTGCAGAGCTATTTTCAGTATGCCATCGAGTGTACTGAGCCTCGGGTCTTCAACTGGGCTGACACAGTTTTACGCAGTCTCAAAAAACAACTGACCAAATGCAGGCGTGGAGATCTAAAATAGTTTGGTTATGGATCATTGCTGGTGTCCTTCTTCTGTGAGAGGGTCCTAGTGTTTAGACTTCAGGCTGAGTGGCACTTTTCGGGTCCTAGGGATCCACGGATGTTACGATGGTGTCAACTCATGGCTAGACATGTGGCAGGACCGATCATCAGGTATGACGATCTCTTCTTCGGTTGGCTTCAAGGCCAGGTGCTGATGGTAGAAGATTATGCAAACACTGGCTTGGAATTTCACGGTGATCCTAACCTTGCACTTCCTGAAGACGCACAGTGGGGAGGCATCGGTAAGAAGTACACAAATTTTTTTAAGTTTTTTAAATGTTTTTGGATTTTGAACATATTTAAATGTTTTTTGTTTCATAGATTTATCCAAAGACTAACACCAAATTTTTATTGATAACATAGATGTTGGGGGATATAGAGCTGATGGTAGTTCTCCTGTCCAGCGTCGAGGAGAGGTAGCATTTGCAGTTCCCCATTATTCCGAGGACTATCTGACAATGGAGCATAACTTAGAGGGTTTGATGGCCGATGTTCCAGATATGCCTCTGGAGGAGATCCCACGACGCGATCAGCGTCACACTATGGAAGTCTCTGCCTCTATGGGTTGCTTTCTCCGCAGAGTTGCTAGGACATTAGTGTGCTATCGTGAACATCATTGATGTCATTTTGTAGAGGCCATGGGCTTCAATTTTGATATTTTGGTCTTCGGACAACCATTTTATAAAAACAAACTTTGATTGTTATATACATATACATGGGTTCTACTGGCTTACTTTACATTGTGTACATTTGAATGTGTTTGATTTATAAGTGATTTAAATGCCTGTCTAATACATAATTAGCTAAAGCATCTGTCAATGTATTAAGACATCTAGGAATGTGTTGATATTCTATGTAATCAAAATGTCGTTCCAAGAGGCGAATCTGCAAATATACCCTTAATAAATTATGACTTCGAATAAAATATACATTACTGAGTTGTAGTACTACCAACTGCGAGTCAAGTCGAACAACCAAATGGAGAATTCTGAGAGAGATAGCATCAACTAGTAATTCAACCACGATGCTATACTCTGCGATGTTATTGGTTGCTCGACCAAGACATATACCTCGTAGATATATGAGTTCGTTTGTCAGGGCATAGATTTCCCATGCAGCGGAAGCTAGGTTCCAAGTACTACGGCTAGCACCGTCGGCGAAGCCAATATAAGGTAGCGAATACTTCGACATCTGGCAATCAGGCACAACGTCACGTAAGGGCAGAGACCAGATAATGTCAAAAGAAAAACTAAAGTAACACACACACTCAGTATGATACATAAAATACAAGTACTCATGCACAAATGACTTATGCATAGTACTTATTTAAGTACAACCCATTCCTGGGTTCACTCAAAGGCACACCATCATAATCCACCAGCTCATACGCTCCTTTTTCCAAAACTTTGCTAACAATGTAAGGCCCACACCACATTGGTTCGAATTTCCTAGATCCTAAGACATCTTTGTATTGCTCATATAAAATAACAAGATCGCCTTCAAAGAAGACACGAGGTTTGACATGCTTGTCATACTGTGCCTTAACACGTTTCTTTTGGGCTTCTATTACAAGAGTAGCGTCACGATGAGTCTCGTCTAATCGCATCAAATACAACAGACGTTCCTCTTTGGAAGAAGTATTAGGTAAGAGCTCTACAGCTATCTTCAAAGACGGTATTTCACATTCTATTGGCAAAATGGCTTCCATGCCATAAACTAATTGAAAAGGCGTGAATCCTGTGGTAGACTTAACAGATGTCCGATATGCCCACAATGCTGAAAATAACATTGTGTGCCAGCTGGTTTTATGGATTCCTATCATCTGTCGAATCATAGTTATGAGAACCTTATTGATGGCTTCGACCTGGCCATTAGCCTGTGGATAATAGGGTGTTGAGCTATCATGACGAAGGCCCAACTTCTCATTAAGTTTAGACATCATATAATTTCTAAAATGACTACCGTGATCGGTAACGATAGCCTGAGGGACACCAAAACGAGTGATGACATGGTTGAAAAGGAATAATGCTCCAGTCTTCCTAGTATTGTCGAATGTCGGCATCACCTCGGCCCACTTAGTAAAATAATCAACAGCTACGATAATATAACCATGCCCCCTGGCCGAGTGAGGGTGACATGTCATGAAATCAATGCCCCATTTAGTGAACGAACCTATTGAGACCATAAGATGAAGGGGAGAAGGATGCGACCGAATCATCTGAGTATAGGTCTGGCAGGCATGACACTTTTGAACAACAGTAATGCAGTCCTTGAACAAGGAAGGCCAAAAGTAACCTGCACGTAAGATCTTCTGGGTGGTAGCATACCCAGACATATGACCACCACATGCTCATGAATGGCAGTCATTCAAAGCTTTCTCAGCTTTGTCAAAAGTCAAACAATGCCGAAAGACAGAGTTAATGCCTCGATGGTATAGAGTATCGCCGATGATAATATAATGGCGTGCTTGATAACAGACGCGACGTCGTTCGGCACTAGACAAAGTAGGCCGGAAAGTTTGAGTCTGGAGATATATAATGATATCTCCATACCAAATATCGCTGGTACTAATAAGGAAAAGTGACTCGTCAGGTAACAAATCGACTGCTACCTTTTTCGTGGCAGAGTGGGGAAAATCACAAATTAACTCAGCGAAAACTAGAGATTTCTTCGACGTGGTGCGATTGAATTCCAAATCAAACTCCTGGAGAATAACAATCCACTTGGAGTAATTTCCCCCCAGCAATTGACGTGTCAATATATGTTGCATGGGGTTACAATGTGAAATCACCGTAGTCTTCCTAGAGAGAATATAATGACGAAAACGTTGAAATGCTTGGACAACAGCCAAGGCTAGCTTCTCAACATGTTGGTACTTGATTTCCATGGATGATAAACTTCTACTCAAGTAATAGATAACATGTTCATCATGGTTATCATCCTCTTGAACGAGGACCATGTCGATAGTATACTCAGATGCAACTAGATAAAGAAAGTAATCGCGACTATAATCCGGAGGGAAAAGAAGAGGAGATTTTGTGAGGGATAACTTTAAAGCTTCAAAAGCATTGTTAGCAACCTTATCCCAGACAAACTCTGAACCTTTCTTTAGAAGACATGTGAAACTGCGAGTAATCTCGGCGTAATTCGGGATGAAACAACGAAGAAAGTTTGCTTTCCCCTGCAAACTTTGTAACTGGCGCAAAGAAGAAGGAGGAGGGAGATTAAGAATCACCTCGACCTTGATAGGATCTACTCGGATCCCATGGCGTGAAACAATGAAACCGAGGAGACGGTCGGATTCTACACAAAAGACACATTTATGAGGATTCAGGCGAATGTGATAGAATCGACAACGAACGAAAATTGCTCAGAGATGATTAGGGTGATCGACTCTACGTAAAGAGTGAGCTGGCAAATCGTCCAAATAAGGTTGAACAATATGCTTGATATCGTGAAATGCGTAAGACATAGCACGTTGGAATGTAGCACCTACATTCTTCAGACCGAAGGGGAGTTTCCTGTAGGCGAAAGTACCCCAAGGACAAATAAAAGCCATTTTATGTTGATCCTCAGGAGCGATATGGATTTGATTATAGCCGAAAAATCCATCCATGAGGGAAAAGATTTCACTACCGGCACAGTCATCAACGATCTGGTCAACGAAAGGGGTTGGAAAATTGTCCTTTGGACAAGCTTTGTTGATATCCCGATAATCAACACAAACGCGTATACTACCACCCTTTTTATCAATCGGTACTAGGTTGGAAACCCATTCTGTCAATGCCACGGGATAAATAAAACCATCTTTAAGAAGTTTTTCAACTTCGAGTTTAATGGTTGCCTCTTTACGTGGATGGACAGGACGGAGGTGCTGCCGGACTGGTTTAGCTTCGGGGTATGTCTTAATCTCATGAACGATGATCGCAGGGTCAATACCCGACATCTCTTCGTAACTCCATGAAAAGATATCACGAAATTCTTTAAACAAGGAAGTATAAGTGACAATTTCCTCTGGAGGACACGAAGCTCCAATATGAACGTTCTCGACGATCCCAGGTTTAACTAAAATATCTATGGGTATCGTGGGTGAAATGATACTCAGGTTCCCTTTTGCAAACACATCTCGTGTAGATTGGGGAACAACGGATATAATAACAACGGTCGACGAAGTCGAAATCCGCTGATAATTCTCAAGAGTCTGTTGTTCCAGAAACAGAATGGAACGATGATGTCCATCGTCCCAAGGGGTATCATCCAATATGGACATGATCATCTTGTCAGTGGGAAAAATGACACGGAAAGGATTAGGAGACAACTCATCACAAGAAGAAGTAGTAGGGGATGTCGATTGAATGGCTTGATAAGCAGACTCAACCGGACTTAACGGCATAACGTTTGCGAAACAGACATGATCTCTAGGATCAGGGACTATCCAAGGGTCAGCAGACATCGAAAGTTCATGAAGTACAGTAGAGATCATATTAATAGAAGCAATAAATGGGCATGGAAGATCAGGTGGTGGTGGTATGGGGAAAGTACCCATTAACAAAGAATCCTTTAAAAGACCGACCCCGACATTCTCGTAACCCGGTGGAGTTTTAGTGATGAAAGGCACGTTGCCAACGTGAGTATCATCATTAAAAAAGGCAAGTTGATTGACCATAACCACTTTTCCCTGGTGAGGAAATCGTACGACACGGAAAAGGGTTGACACCACAACACGCATAGAATTGACCCAACTACGACCAAGTAGAAGATTATAATCTAGGGGGGTATCAAAAACTTCCACTTCCACTTGGATGGTCTTACCTTCTAGAGTGATAGGCAACGATGGTAGAACACCATAAGGCTTAAAACTCGAGCCGTTGAAGGCTCTTAAAGTGTTTTGGGATTCATTTAAAGGAGGATAGCCAATGGCTTTCCAACAAGTAAAAGACATTACACACGTAGATGCACCCTCATCAATAACATTCTAACAAATGCTCTTGTCGGTGACAACAACTTGGATTTGAAATGCAAGCTATGGGGGTAACCTTGGAATATGATCTTCCAAGTTAAAGACTATCAGATTCGTATCTGTTGGATCAATGCCACCTATAGCTTTCAACAGCGCCCTTCGTTGTGCAGGACAAGACTGAAGGACTTCCAGGGCAGACATCGCTGAGGGAGCTTGGGCTAGATCTTCGACAATGCTATAGTTCTGGGCTGCCCGAGCATGAGGATTGAATGTCGACTTCTTAACGACACCTTTTGGAGGTCGTAAAACTGTATCAAGACTCAGTCGTTCGAGATGAAGAGGACCATTCGTAGGTGGATTCGGTGGAGAAGGATGTACCAGATCGGGAGGTAAGTCGTCGACCTTCTCCTTAGAAGGAGTATAGTCTTTAGCTCTAGTGGTAAGTGCAACATTGTCTTTCATGGAATCACCGGTGCATATCAAAACATAATATGAGGTAGAAGTAGAGGGTTGGTCGTGGATGACCAACGAAGCTTGTTGTTGAGATGGGAAGGGTTGAGACAAGACTGTCGAAGTAGAGGATTTGGGTATTCCTTGAAGGAACTTGTTAACCTCGACACGTCTCAGACAATCCTTTGTGTAGTGATCGTCACCACAGATAAGGCAAGGGTAGCATGGTTTTCACTTATCCCGGTCATCAACAGGAGGTGATTTGGTTTGCTCATTCTGATTATTGTTTTTACTCTCCTTATTCTTGCCTCTCCCTTTTTTAGACTTATTCTTACTGGTCGACGTAGATTGAACAACATTCACTTCAGAGGTTTTACCGGTGGGAGGAGCAGGAGACGGAGCACTTTGAACATTAGAAGAATTGGATTTGGGGGTTGTAGTTGAAATGGAATGTGAGTGGCTATGAGTGGTACCAATAACAACATCAACTGCATGTGAGGCAGCTGGAGTAGTAAAAGTGATGGAACTACCAGGACAAGGTAAATCAGGTAGTAAATCATACAAGGTTCCCATTTGCGTATAAACGAGATCAATATACTAAGGCCGACTAATAGCCTGCTCTTCAGTGACAACACCGCCCATAGCAATGTATTTACCAATTTTGTTTACAAAAGATTTTGTAAACCATTCCGCCAGTAACTGATCAGGAAGCTCAAGTTTAATGAGACGTTGCCTCCATCGCCACTCATGAATATGATCAGATATATGAGTGCTCGAGCTTTGTTTGAAGGAGGTTAAAATCTCAGTTCCAGTATCGTAGTGGATCGATAACTAGTAATGTGTTAGAAAGGCCATTGCAAGGGTGTTGAAATTCGAAAAGAAATCTCGTGGGAGTTCAATGTACCACTTCACAGCAACACCCGTAAGAGTTTTTTGAAAAAGACGCAGTCGAATGGAGTCATCCATCAATGAGTTGGACGAACACCACAAATGGAAAGTCATGACATGATTATTTGGTTCCTCTCCCACCTTCCCATCGAATTTTGGAATGTCCGATGGAAGCTCTGCAGGAATAGCAGGCCATTGGGGAGAGTGACGAATAGGATCATTAAGAATCCTAGACAAATCTGGCAGATCCAAAGTAGCAAGAAAAGGAAACTGTCGATTCACTTGTGGATACTGGTGACTTTGGGGTGGAAGCCTTGTCGATAGACCAGTGGGACTGTATGCAGTCTGCCCCTAGAGGGAAGACCCTGGTTGGTTCTATGGTGGTTGAATAGGATAGTAACCCCAAGGATTTTGACCTTGAGTTTGAGTAGGGACTTGAGGTTGAGTAGTCTGACCCGAACCCTAAATAGGATTAGTCACACCTGGATATGGTTGGCCTATAGTAGGGATATCTTGTTGCCCCCTATCATTTTGAGGAAAGTTTTGC
>CBVK0101487621.1:0-15203 GCA_900067695.1 Picea abies
CTCTTCCGATCTCACTTTATCATTGATTACCTTTAGACCAGGTAGACCTTTCTTCTGTAGAGCCTCAATCTTACTGAAGAATATTTGTACCCTTAGGTCCATGGCCTGAACCTTTTCTTCCAGCTAAAGAATTAATCTTCTCTTGGTCAAAACTCTTTTGACCTCAAGGATGGTCTCTGTTCTTCTCTTGGTCAAAACTCTTTTGACCTCAAGGATGGTCTCTGTTCTGTCTTCAATTTTCAGCTCTTCCCTGGTCTTAGAATTGAGGAACTTGATGATCTCATTTGCCTGTTTTGGCATGTCTCCCAATTCTTCTATGATATTCTTAATGGCTTGTTTTCTCCTCTGGACCAATTCATTATGCTCAAACATGATCTGGATCATGGGCCATATCTCGTTCATGGACTTAGTGATGTCTTTCCATACACTCTCTTTAACCTCAACCAAAGTCTTTCCTGCCATTGTTTGCTTCCGGAGCTACTGTATCTCCTGCTTGAGCTGCTCTGTCACCTGCTTTTCCTTGGAGAGGCTGGTTTGAAAGGAATATTTGAGTTCCTGAAGGTTCTCAATCTCCTTTTTTATCCTGTTGATCTCTGTTTTCTGCAGGTTCATTTTTTCCATGGACTTAGCCAGGTCGACTGTCTTCTCCTTGGATGTCAATGGAGTTGCGGATGGGACTTTTGTCACTGATGCTGTGCTCACTCCTGAAATTGGAATAGCACTCAATGGAATGAATTCCATTGGCTTCAGTTTCTCTTTCTCTTTTAATAGTTTCTCCATCTCAGCTTCCATTTCTTTAAGCTGTGCATTATGCTCCATGAGCAGCTTGAGCATTTCATCTTTCTCTCCTTCTTTCTCTGCTATCTCCTTTGCCTGTGAATCCTCTGTGGGTGGGAGATTCAGTTGTTTCCTCAAGGAGGCTATGCCAACATTCTTATTATTTATCATTTCCTCAGCTACTTTCACGTTTGAAGGATCATAAACGATCTTGAGGACCAGCTCCTCCAAAGTCTTGATCCTATTGTCCTTCGCAAAGGAAGATATATTTTCCAACTTGAGTTGTGTTTGAACATTGTTCAGGGACACTTACAATTTGGACACATAAGTGGAAGCATGTGCCAACATATAGAAAACCATTTCCCTTGTCTGCTTGTGCAGATTCATCTGATCGATGGGATGCACGTCCTTCGTCTGGAATTCGAAGGTGGACCTTTTATAGTCAGTGATCACTTTGGGATCTGGTACCTGTGCCTGGAGGAATGCCATATGCATTCTTCCCTTCTCGGTGTCGAATGTCGATAGCAACCTATGTTTCATAGTCGACATCTGCTTCCAGAACTGGGCACAAGTACTACTGGTCAGGGTTTGGTTCCTTTTCTTGATCAACTCATATTTCTCGAAAATGTTCAACTTGGGTCCTACCTTGCTTGGCTGAGTGTTCAATGGGGAGTCTGTGGATTTCTTCAGAAATGTTGGGGTAATGAACTTATGGAGGCTCGAACTAAAGGGTGGAATACCAACTTGTTCATTATGGTAGACGGGGCTTATTTTTCCCCGGTCGGGCTAGGAACTGCAACAATCTTAGGCCTCTTGGTATGCAGCTGGAATTCTTCGGAAGATACCTCTGTGATAGGAGGAGACAAGTCTTTCATAGGCCTCTTCTCTTTCGGGACCTGTGGCATGGTTGTTTTTGACACAGTGGCTGGGGGATCCTGCTATTCTACTTCGATCAATGTGTTAGGCTCCCAGGCTGTCTGATTTGCAAACTTCTCAACTTCAGGCCTGGACTCATGAACATATGTGATGTTTTTGTTCTTCACCCTCATCTCTGAGATGATCCCACATGGATCATAATGCCATGGGAAGCTCATAAATAACTTCATTTCCCTTAGCATCCTATCTACTTCTTCCCCAATGCCATGATTGTTGCAGATGAAGGAGCTAATCTGCCCCTTGATTCTAAGCTGCTACTTTTTCTTCAATGACACAAAATGGATATCATCGGAATTTATTATCTGCCTTATATATTCCAAAGAAAAAATTCTGATAGACAGATACTTGGGCATCTTATATGGTGCCAACTCGCACTTGTATACTCTGATCTCAGTGTAATCTTGATACAAGTACCAATCCTCGGTCTTTGTGTTGTTTGAGAGATGCAGGATCCTCTGAACTTCATCGTTTATCCGAGGCTCGAGCCTGCCTCTTAGCATACTTACCACAAGGTGGTAGAACTGATCGATGAACTCCTTGAAACTGTACTCTGTGGAGTTGTTCTTGAGCAAGGTGGTCCATGCTGTGACTGCCTAAGGTCTACCATCTCCATCCATCTTCTGCATGGAAAAGCCAAATTTATCTGCCTGGAAAACGACGAAAAAGTATGCTAGTATCAATGAGTATCTGAACATGCCTTCCGTGCTGAAATTCATGAACTGTTTGTGAATATTGTCTACCAAGAATGTGCTGAAGTCAAACTGGGTGGTGGGATTTTCATTGGTAGAGAAGATGGATAGAAAACCCAGAATGGGTTCATCTACCCACTGATCAGAATAGTATCCTAACAAAGCACAAAGGGATGAGATGACCTGGTTTCCTTTAGTGGAGAACATGGAAGATGGATAAAGAGGATTTGTGGAGGGAAATTGAGCAGATGGGGGAAGGAAAAGCTAAAATATTTGAGCTCTTTGGGGGAAGGTCATTTTCTGGTATAATTCTGTAAGAATTTCTAGGTTGAAAGGTGACGCATAGTTAGCTCGGGGGATTTGCATCATCTGGTCTATGGATTTAGGCGTGATGAGGAAAAGAATCTCTCTGGATGAGGAGATGACGTCTCTTTTCTTGGAAATGTAGTGGGCTTGAAACTTGAGAGAAAACTCAGGAAAATGGTGGATCTAAGGGAAGAGGTAGAGGGGTAAATTGGACTCCCAGAGTCCAATTTCATCGCTTTGGTTCAGGAAAACTTCCCTGAGCCACGACTGAAGGCCTGCAAAATCAAAATCGCATTTTGTATCTGTGATTAATCAGTCTTTGTCGACCAGTGGGATCCTGTCAAGGTCGACAGGAGGTGGGAGAAACAGATTCTCCTCTCCTTCTACTTGTTTGGACTTTTGCACCATTTCTGCAACAGTACCTGCAAGACAAACACCATTAGTGGGGGCGACTGACTGTGGATGAGGGAAACTGATTGTAACGAAGGAGTAAATGGTGTAAAAAAAACTCTCTGGTGCGATGAGTGGTAAATGGTGAGAAAGGGGAGAATAATGGTAGTTTTAAGTAAACGGGGGTCGGTTGGGCACGGGAGACAGGTCAGCTGGATAACGGATAGGTTATCCAGTAATAAATGGCCAATGGATCATTTGAGTGTGAGATGGTGAGTGACGACGACTGAGGGATACAGATGGGTGACGTGGCGGCTATCGATTAGAGGTAAAGGTCATAGTGAGGGGGCTTGCCACGAGAAAATGGGGGGGAAGGACTGACAACAGTTATGGGACATGACCCTTTTCAGAAAGGTGAACAGTGACATCAAGATGTGACGAATGTATGTCAAAACGTAGGCGGTGATGGAACTCAGGACCATTAAAATGCTGCCACGTATAAAGAGGGGCCCGCCAGAGGGAAGATTCCATTCTGGACCCCCCCCCTTTGGTTAAAAGAAGATGAGTCCGGGGGGGTGCAAAAAAGACTTTGAGCCATTGATTTGAACGCTTGTTTCCTGGCCATAGATCTTTGCATGCCTTTTATCACACATTCCGGACCCCCCCCTCCATTAAAGGCAGAATGAATGGGGGGGTCCGTAATCCAATGTTGACCGTAGATATGCGCGCTCAATCCTGGGTCGTCCAGATGCGCACAAGTCTTATCAGTGATTCCGGACCCCCCCCGCCTCGCTAAAGGTAGAAAGATCGGGGGGGGGGGNNNGGGGGGGGGGGGGGGTCCGGAAAGATCTGTCCACCGTAGATCTGGGTGCCACGATCTGGACCATTTATATGTGCAAGGAGCATAAGTGGGGAGCGAAAAACACATGCGCTGGGGAAAAACTTAGGATAAATGCATTTTATGGGTTTTTCCAAGGTTTTTTAAGTAGACACCACCATGGGGCTTGACCAAACGATCTTTTAAGCATCTAAAACATGGTGCAACATTAATCATCAAAATGGTTTTTATTGAAATGAAGCAACAATGCAACTAACCTATATTCTAACCTAGTTTCCTATGACAATTAACCCAGATTAGACTGTTGGGTTAAGAATTTACTCTACCCTGGGGCTATCTGACCAAGATTAGATAGTCTAGCTAGATTTATTCACTAATCTAACCTAGACACTTTGACTAAGATTAAACTGTTTAGCCAAACTCATTCACTACCCTATCAACATCAATTTAAAAAGAACTTGGCCATGCTTGAAAGGTTTGGACCAAGTTACTAATATTGCATGGGGATTTTATCGAAATTCTTTTATGCCCTTTTTTTTTTTTCTTTTTCTTTTCTTTTCTTTCTTTTTTCTTTTTTCTTTTTCCTTTTTTTTTTCTTTTTTTTTTTCCTTTCTTTTTTCTTTTTCAAATTATTTGCAGAATGGAAAATCATTTGTCAACAAAAAACACTAGAGACAGATAATATCCCAGTCACTAGTTGATCCTATAACTTATAGGGTGATAACAGGGTATACCCACGATTATGTGTGGGAGCTTGGACTAGGGTGTAAGTCCATAAAGCAGGTCGTCAACATAAATTTTCCATGCACTTATCCCAGCCCCTTCTTGTCTAATTTTCATGACATTAGATTTCATCACCAACTAGTGACCTCAAAATAAGAAGGTTTGTTTGCTTGGTTTGATTCTTAGATTTTATTAGTGAGTGTTGTTTGTTTCCTCTAGTCGGCCATAGATTTATTTTGTTCTTTACTTAGTTCGAGAAACATTAGCCTTTGTTGTTCACGTAGGATGCAAGGGCTGCCCTCGAAAGATCTAGAAGGTTACCAACCCTTGCCTCCTAACTCACCAGAAGGCTCTCTAGAGGAAGTAGTAAACAATGAGGTAGCTTCTGAAGTTGGAATCACACAATATTTAGAATGATTTAGAATTGTTTCAGACTCTTTAGAGGCATTCAGACTTCCCCCCCCCCTTAGACTGGATGCATGTACACTTTGCATGAACTCGACCGGAGAAATTGTTGTTGTCAACAATACTGGAATACCTACTGGACCTAACACAGGATCTGGAGTAGAGGATCCATTTTTTCAAAGTGAATCATTTAGGACCCCGACTCACACTATTGGAACTTCTAGTTTTGGTTCTATCCCTTTGATAGTACATGATTTGTATGGTAACCTAGGAGCGAGTACCGATCGACCTATGGAATCACAAGTGCCTGAGATGTTTGTCACCTACACAATACCTTTGGACCATTTCACTGGTACTGCTAGTAGTGTCACCAACATTTTGGACCAAATATTGATTGGTTCTCACTCAATCCCTATTGTTCATATGACCCATTCTACTATGGTCCCGCAAGCTACCATGATTCCTACTAGAAATGTGGTCATCTCCCAAGCTCCAATTGGGACACCAATTCCATCTAGACTCAATCCATCACTTCCCCCTGGGTATAGAGATCTGAATTCCTCTGTTGCTATCCCTACCTAGGTTCCATCTGTACTTTTTGTTCCTCCTGGGCATAATTCTACTGTTGTCTTTGTCCCTACACCTGCCCAGGTTCTCTCCGGAGGGCTTTATGTTCCTCCTCCACCTTTTGTTGGAGGATATGGACCTAGTGGCTCCAATCCAGTTGGAGGCACCAGTCATTCATTCACTTCTGGTTACCAGATTCCTATTGGAGGTCAACCTCAAGCTGGGGGGAAACCTCAATTTTGGGGTCAAACTCAAATTGGAGCACAACCTCAACTTGTGGGGCAACCTCAGGTTGGAGTTCATAACCCATTGTATGGATAGAACGCACTTGGATTACAATCCCACCTTTGGAACCTTCTTTCCCAAGGAAATACACAATCGTCTAGGGGGAAACATCCTCAAGGTAACTCCTTTGTACCCCCTAACTTTGGTCAACCATATCTAGGTTCCCTGAATCCCACTTGGGGTCAGGGCGTTCAATCTAGTGCCCCTTACTAAGGGAACCCCTCTACCCAACCCAACCTTGAGGGATATATGTCCCAAAATACTCCACAACCGAGTATGTCAAGACTATCTAATTATTTACAGAATGCTTACGATCCCACTGGTATACCTACAAAACTTCCTCCTCAAAACTACCAATTTCCACAAGTGAACTAACAGTTGCCTTTCCTAGCCACTTTGGATTTACCTGATCTGTCTAGGATTTTGAATGATCCTATCTTACACTCTCCTCTTTGGCCTGTCATACCGGCCAAGTTAACATCTGACATTCCTAAATTTGACGGTCGAGAAGGAGAAGATCCTAATAATCATGTTATGACTTTTCATCTGTGGTGTTCATCCAACTCCTTGATGGATGACTCCATCAGATTGCAACTTTTCCAACGAACTCTCACGGGTTCATAAGAAAAATGGTACATCGCATTACCTAAAGGTTTATTCAATGAATTTAACACCCTATCCATGGCCTTTCTAACACATTACTAGTTACCAATTCGATACAAGATGAGAACTAAAATTTTAAGTTCTTTCAAGCAATCCTCGTCCACTCATATTTCTGATCACATCCATGAGTGGAGGAGGAGAAGACATTTAATCAAAGTTCCTCTTCCGAATAACATATTGGCTGAGTGGTTTACCAAATCACTCATTGGACCCATTTCTCATGATGTCACCATGGGTGGTGTTGTCACTAAAGAGCGGGCGATTAGTCGTGCTTAGTATCTTGATCTCGTTTATTCGCAAATGGGAACACTTTATGATTTGATCCCTGATGCTCATTGTCCTTCCATAAACCCTACCTGAAAACCTCTAGTAGTCTCTCATGCTATTGATGGTGTGATTGGTACCTTCCATGCTGAGATCCATTCTTCGCCCGCCAGTCACACCAATCCCAAACCTAATAATTCCAATGCACAAAGTACTCCTACTCCTACTCCTTCCACCGATAAGACTATTGAAGTTAATTATGTTCAATCCACGACTGCCAGGAGAAATCCAAATAAAAAGAAAGGAAAGGGCAAGAATAAGGAGGGCAAGAACAATAATCCACAATATGATAAATACAAAACACAAACTATTGATTAGAAAGATAAAAATAATCCTCGTTACCCCTGCCTTATCAGTGGTGACGACCATTACACGAAATATTGTCCAAGACATGTCGAAGTTACTAAGTTCCTCTAAGGAACCGAAAAACCTTCTACACCTGCTATTTTGTCACAACCTTTCCCTTCTCAACAACAATCCCAACTGCTCATTCATGACCAAGCTACCCGTTCTACTTCATCCTATGTCCTTATGTGTACTGGTGACTCAAAAAAGAATGAAGCTGCAATTGCAACTCGAGCTAAGGATTACTCTCCGTTAAAAGAGAAAGTTGATGATATACCACCTTCATTGGTTCAACCTTCTCCCCCAACTTCACCTCCCAATGGTCCTCTTCATCTCAAATGACTAGGTCTCGATACAATCCTTCGCCCTCCTCCCAAGGGCTTTGTTCAAAAGTCTACGTTTAACCCTCACGCTCGTGCTACACAAAACTAAAACATTGTAGAAGATCTTGCGCAAGCACCATCTGTGATGTCAGCTCTCAAATTCCTTCAAAATTTCCCAGCTCAATGAAAGGCATTGTTAAAGGTCATCAGTGGAATTGAGCCCACGGATACTAACCTCATAATATTTGACTTGGAATATCACGTTCCAAGGCTTCCTCCTCAATTAGCATTTTAGATACATGTTGTTGTTGAAAACAAGAACATCTGTAGAACTATTATTGATGAAGGAGCCTTGACTTGTGTCATGTCCATCACTTGTTGGAAATACATTGGCTCTCCTACCCTTACCAAATCACACAATACACTTAAGGCTTTCAATGGTATAATATTTAAACCCTACAATGTTCTTTCGTCATTGTCTATTATGTTGGAAGGTAAATTAGTCAATGTTGAGGTTGAGGTCTTCAATGCACTTCTTGATTATAATATTTTACTTGGTCGTAGCTAGATTGATTCCATGCGTGAAGTTGTGTCTACCCTTTTCCATGTGTTATGTTTCCCACACCAAGGAAAAGTCATTACTATTGACCAACTGGCCTTTTTTAATTTCGATTCCCATACTAGCAACATTCCTTTCATTTCGAAGACACCTCCTAGTTACGAGAATGTCAGCATGGGTCTTTTGAAAGATTCAACTTTGATGAGTACATTTCCAATCCCACCACCCAATATTCCCCATCCTTTTGTTGCCTCTATTAACATGATATCCACCATCGTTCATGAATCCCCTGAGTCATATGACCCATGGGTGGTACCTATCCCTGGTGATTACTCTTGTTACGAAAACCAGATGCCTTTAAGTCTGGTCGAATCCGCTTACCAAGCTATTGAATCAGCAACACCCTCCTCTCCTTCTCTATGTGATTCATCTCCTGATTCATTTCATGTGATCTTTCCTACTAATGAGATGATCATGTCAGTCATGTCTATGGAATACACCCCCTGGGACGATGGACATCATCGATCCATTCTCTTCCTAGAACATGACACCATAGAGAGTTACCAGTGAATTTCGACTTCGTCGACCATTGTGGTTATTTCCTCAGTTCCCAAGTCATCACACGATGTTTTTTACGAAGGGAACTTGAGCAAAATTTCACCTATCGTCCCTCTCGACATCTCTATTAAACCTAGAGTCATGGAGAATGTTCATATTGGAGCCTCCTGTTCTACCAACGAGGTCCACGAATATAAAGCCCTTTTCCAAGAATTCTGCAATGGTTTCTCTTGGAGTTACAAAGAGATTCCAGGTATCGATCCTGATATCGTGGTACATGATATTAAGACATACCCAGATGCTAAACCTGTTCAGCAAATACTTTGTCCAGTGCATCCATGTAAAGCTGCTGCTATCAATCTTGAAGTTGAAAAACTTCTTAAAGCCAACTTTATCTATCCCATGGCATTGATTGATTGGGTATCCAATCTCATTCCAGTGAATAAGAAATAAGGTACCATCCATGTATGTGTAGATGATAGGGACATCAATAAGGCTTGTCCTAAGGACAATTACCCAACCCCCTTCATTGACTAGATCGTCGACGACTGTGACGACAGTGAAATATTCTCTTTGATGGATGGTTTCTCCGACTATAATCAAATTAACATCTTACCCACATACCAACACAAGACTACTTTTATTTTCCCTTGGGGAAAATTTTCTTACCAGAAATTATCCTTTGGTATGAAGAACGTTGGCGTGACTTTTCAATGTGCTATGTCTTATGCTTTCCATGATATTAAGGACATCATGCAACCTTATCTTAATGATCTACCGACACATTCCATTCATCGCCAAGATCACCTGGTGCATTTACAGGCCATTTTCGTACGTTGTCGTTATTATCGTATCCGCTTAAACCCACACAAATGTGTCTTTTGTGTGGAGTCTGACTGACTACTTGGTTTTATTGTGTTGATACATGGGATTCATGTAGACCCTTTGAAGGTTGAGGCTATCCTTAATCTAACTCCTCCTTCCACTTTATGCCAACTCCAAAGTTTGCAAGGGAAGGAAAACGTTTTACACCGTTTCATCCCGAATTACGCTGAACTTACGAAAGGATTCACTCGGCTACTTAAGAAAGGTTACAAGTTTTTATGGGACAATACCGCAAACAAGTCCTTTGAAGCTTTGAAACTTTCCTTAACCTATACACCCTTACGGTTTCCCCCTGCCTATAGCCGGGATTATTTCCTCTACTTAGCTGCTTCGGACTCTACCGTTGCTATGGTCTTATTCCAAGAGGATGAATTTCATGATGAACATGTGATATATTATTTGATTCAGAGTCTCACGACTATTGAGACCAAATACCTCCATATGGAGAAACGGGCCTTGGCAGTTGTTCAAGCTATCCAACATTTTCGTCATTATATCATATTATGCAAAACCATTATTGTTTCCGATTGCAACCCTATGCAACATATCCTTATGTGACAATTGATAGGGGGAAAGTACTCCAAATGGATAGTGATTCTTCAGGAGTTTGACTTGGAATTAGAATGTGCTAAGTCCAAGAAATATTTGGTTTTTTCTAAACTGATATGTGACCTTCCCTCCACTGAGACAAAAAATGTGGCAGAGGATTCCTTACCTGATGAATCCATTTTTCTTATCAGTTCTGATGACATATGGTACAGAGATATCATTATATATCTCCAGACTCAAACTTTATGGCATGATCTCTCTAGTATAGATCATCATCGCATATGCTATCAAGCTAAACAATACATCATTCACGGTGATACCCTTTATCACCACAATATTCAATCCATTTTCTGACAATGTCTCACTTATGACGAAGGCGAGAAATCTTTGAATGATTGTCACTCTAGAGCATGTGGCGGTCATATGTAAGGGTATGCCATTGCCCAAAAGATCTTATGAGTGGGTTATTTCTGGCCTTCTTTATTTCAGTACTGCATTACTATTTTCCAAAAATTCCATGCTTGCCAAACTTATAATAACAAGACAAGATCTCATCCCACTCCTTTACATCCTGTAGTTTTCGTTGGTCCATTTGCCAAATGGGGAATTGACTTTATGACATGTAACCCTCACTCGACTGGGGGGCATGGGTACATCATTGTAGCTATATATTATTTCACTAAATGGGTGGAGGTGATGCCTACATTTGATAACACCAGGAAAACTGCAGCATTGTTCATATTCAATCATATCATTACTCGATTTGGTATCCATCAAGATATCGTTACCGATCATGGTAGCCATTTTCAAAATTTCATGATGTTTGAACTTACTAAAAAGTTGGGTCTTCGCCATGAAAATTCAACCCCCTATTACCCATAGGCCAATGGAAAAGTTTAAGAAATCAACAAAGTTCTCATTACTATGCTTTGACAGATGATAGGAATTCATAAGACAACCTGTGACATGATGTTGTTCTTTGCATTGTGGGCCTATCAGACATCTGTCAAGTCTTCCACGGGATTTATACCTTTCCAGCTAGTTTATGGTATCGAGGCTATCTTGCCAATTGAATGTGAAATACCATCTTTGAAACTGGTCGTTGAACTGCTCCTCAATACCCCCGCTGAATAAGAGCATCTTTTGTATTTAATGCAATTAGACGAAACCTCTCGTGATGACGCCCTAGTTATTGAAACTCAGAAGAAACATGTTAAAGCCCATTACAACAAGCATGTCAAGCCACATGTTTTTTCTGAAGGTGATCTTGTTCTCCTTTACGAGCAGGATCATGATTTGCTAGGGGCTGGTAAATTCGAGGCTATGTGGTGCGGTCCTTACATTGTCAACATGTGTTAGAGAAGGGATCTTATGAGCTAGTCGATTATGATGGAATCCCTTTGAGTGAGCCTCAAAATGGGATTTACTTAAAGAAGTACTATCCTTAAGTCATTTTTGCATGAGTTCTTGTACTTTTAGTGTATCATACTCTTGCGTGCTTTTTCGTTGTTTGGTTTCAACCTTTAGCTGCTTACCTTGCATTTTGCTTGGTTTCCAGATGTTGGTGTCTTCACTACCCTACATTGGCTTCATTGATGGAACTAGTCACAGTACTCAGAACTTAGCATCTGCTGCTTGGGAAATCTATGCACCTACAGATGAGTTGATTATTCTTCATGGTGTTTTCCTTGGTCATGCAACTAACAATATCATGGAATACAGTGCAGTCATCAAATGATTGAATGATGCTATGTCTCTTGGAATCCATCATCTGGTTGTACACATAAATTCATAGTTAGTAGTCTTACAGTTGAGTAACATCTACTCCATTCGAAGTCCTACACTATTAAGGGTATATTTACAAATTCGCCTCTTGGAATTTCATTTTGATTACATTGAATATCAACACATTCCTAGATGTCTAAATACATTAACGGGTGCATTGGCTAATTATGTGTTAGACAGACATTTGAGAAATTTATAAAATCCAATCACACTTTGTATATACAACAAATAAGAAGGTAGAAGCCTCATATATATAACAATAAAAAAATTTACAAAAAAATTCTTTGTTCGAAGACAAAAATGTCAAAAATGTGAAGCACATGTCTTCATATACAAATATAGCATCAAGGATGTTTCTCACGATAACATGCAACTGCCTGTGCTATTCTATGGAGCAGTTGAATGATGGATGCAGATACACCCACTATGTGGCACTGATAATGCCTTAGAATCTCATCAATAGAGGCATCTGGGACGTCCAATGTTAGCCCCTCCAAATTTTTCTCTATAGCCTGGTAGTCAGTAGCGGCTAATCCTTCTACCTCGACTCTCTCTCCTTTCCTCTAAATGGGAGATGAACTTGGAGGTCGATGAGGTCCCACATATGCATTGTCAAAGATATTTTTTTATTAGTCATCGGATTAAATACATTAAAAACATTTCGTATTTAAAAATTACAAAAACATCACAAAAACAAAATGTACTTTTTACCTATGTTCCCCCACTGAGAACCTTGAGGAAGAACCAAGTCTATATTACTTCTAAAGTCTAAGACGACATATGCATATTCATCTACCATAAGCATATTGGGCCTCAACCAATCAAATAAAATGTCATTATACTTGACGATAGGACCAGTCACATGTCGAGACATGAGGTCACACCACCTCTTCATTATTGGATCCTGTGGGGCCGGTATGCCCCACTCTACCTGTAGGTGAAAGTGTGGAACCCTCTCTAGGAAGAAGGACACCAAAATCGATATGTATCCGAATTGTTTCAAGTCACCTCTCCTACACTTGGTCTATTGTTTCTTCATGCTTCTAAGAACCCCATCACTCTAGTTGAAAACTCTGGGCTCCGTGCATTCCAACGGATACTGGAAGTCTCTCTGAAGGGTCATATGTGGAGCTACACTCCCCTCCATATGATCGATGGTGTACAGGATAGTCTATAGAGGTAAGTCATAGACATCTCGGATAGCAACCTTGCCGCTATGTCTCTTAGCGCCTGGCACACAATGTTCACTGATATAGTGGCTCATAGGTTTACCACCTCCTATGCTACCTGTAAGTGTGACTCGAGCCCCTCGACGAGACAACCTGGTCAAGAAATAGATGTTCTTGATATCTATCTCCAAGATGTGAGCGCCCACATGAAATTCTTGTTGGTCTACATCCCACATATGGACTAAGTACTCTAGTAATCTCAACTGGGCCCTCATGCACTAGATCTTGAAATTTTTTAGCATTCCACATTACCGAAAGGAATTTACTATTCCTGGGTCATTGCCAACAAAGTAATCTTCATCCTCATGTTCCCTCTCTCACCATTCCAACATCTTTACTATAGAAAACCTTAAATGGAACATGAAAGAGGCATTAGCATCTTCATCTTTCTCATGGACACTTTTTATTGGAAGAAGTATCTTAATTTTTTTTTTACTTTGTGCACGTTGTAGGCTAGCTAGCCTGTATAGTGTGGATTCATCACACTATAGCTTAAAGGTCACCTGCGATGACCTTGGGTCGTCGCAGGGCATGATATAGGGTGCTTGCAACGACCTCCGGGCACAAGTACCCTAGAAAATGCAACCTAAAATGCCATTTCTAATCAATGAAAAGTGAAAATGAATCCATGAAAAGTTGAAGGAGGAGAAGATTACCTGTCTTGTAGAGTCCATTTGTCAAATGATCCACCGTGTCTCCCGCAATCTGTAGTGGAAGTTTGAGGTAGAAAGGGGGTTTTTTGAACAGAGTTTGGGTGGAGTAACAATGAAATGGTAAAAAGAAGTTTTTACTCATATTTATTTACCTTTCACTTTTCCATTTCATTTTTTATATTATTTTAATGTATTTCACCTAAACCCTAGACTTCTAATGGTGTCATGAGTGTTTTATTTTTCACAGGTGAGAAATCTAGGAGTGAAATTTGAACAAGGATACATATTTTGGGTTTGTTTTTGTACATTTGTTGTGTGTATAGATCCTTTTAGATTTTTTCAGGAAAAACTCTGAGCTTAGGTTTTGTTCCTTCTCATGCTCGTAAATCAATGAGAATGTAACCGAGTATAATTTTGTTTTATTTTTCATACTCGTGAAGGTAACATGAAAAAGGACACCCATGGAGTATTCTTTAAGCTCTTTTCATGCTCCATAAAAACAAAAAGATTTTTGAGTGACCTTGTTCTTTTCATGCTCATAAAAGTATTTGACAAAAACATTTGATGGGTGGTAGATTATCACTTTTTTGGTCTCATCAGATTAACTTACAAAAAAGGATCTTGTGGAGTCCTCTTTAAGTGTTTTTCAGACTCTCTAAACATGAAAAACCCTCGATTTTTATCTCTTTGGACTCGTTAAACAAACATCGAAAGACCCATATGGGACCAAACCACTCCTTCTTAGGGTTAGTTAAACATACTTCGAGGGACTTGTCCGAAGGATGAGCTTACAACAACAAGCATATTTTATCCTCCTCAAGCTTGCGTAAAAATAAAGAGGTACTCACCAGAAATGGTGGGGGAAAATTTGGGAAATAAATGTGTCTTTGTATCTATGTTAGTGGCAGTAATAGTCACTCTTGAACATGACTGTTGGCATAGGGGAAGACCCAGGGTTCAACTCTAATAGCGCACCAACAAGCCCTAACTAGTGTCCCTTTCGACAACACCTACGAAGCATATGCAGTCTCACTCGAAGTAGCAATAGGGGGTTGTAGGACACAAGTGTCTACAACCAGAAGGAATGCAAGGTGGATTCAGACCTAATAACATACAATAGCTAGACCTAGATATTTTCTATCACTCTTAAACTCACTTCGCAAGTTATATATCAGATCTAATTCAGTGATCAAAATAATAGAATATTAAATGAAAAATAATCAGTTAATCAATCACATGAAATAGAAGATATACGTGGTTCACCCTCTCTCTAGGGCTACATCCACAGAACTGTACTTTATAATATATTAGATTAAAGCATACAGTTATATCTATGCACTCATCTATAGATCTCTCTTCTTCTTCTTCTCTCTCTCTCTCTCTCTCTCTCTCTCTCTCTCTCTCTCTCTCTCTC